>CATIWO010166676.1:0-34924 GCA_949673435.1 Macaranga tanarius
TTACTTAAAAATCAATTATATTTTATATTTTTAATTATATATTAAATTAATATAATATATTGTAGTAATAACATAATAGATAGTGGTAAATGGTACTAACATCATGCATTAGTTTTTTCATTTATATTATGTTTCATTTAATAACATTAAAATCAATTATGTAGTTTTATAATAAAATTACTTAAAAATTAATTATATTTTATATTTTTAATTATATATTAAATAAAAAAATTTAATTAATATAATATATTATAGTAGAATTATTCTATTAATACAAAAATTAGAACTATACTATTTAATATTAAAATTTAGTACTATAGTTTTTAATAAAATTAATAGAATTATTCATATAATAACAAAAATAAATAATTTTTTTAATAATGTTATCAAATTAGCAACGGATTTTGAAATCTGTAGCTAAAATTAGCGACGGATTTTGAATTCCGTCATTAAAATTAGCGACGGATTTTGAATTCCGTCTCTAATTTTAGCGGCGGACCGTCGCTAGTTAGCGACGGATATCAAAATCCGTCGCCAATCCTGTCGGTAATTAGGCGCCAATTTTTTGCGCAAAATTTTTGGTAGATTTTACCGACATAAATTATGTCCGTCGGTAATTTAGTCATCCATTGGGAATTAGCGACGGAAAACTGTCCGTCACTAAAATCCGTCGGTAAATCGTTGCATTCTAATAGTGATTGACAGTTAGCTAAAATAAGAAAAATTTAAAAAAAAACAAACATGAGGAAAAAAAAAGAAAAAAACAGTTAAGGTCTTATTTTATTATAGAAAATATATTTTATTTTTAATTTCAATTTTTCATTTTCTTATTTTTATTTCTTAATTTTCAGATAGAAAATAAAAAAAAAATATTTTTGTTTGAATTTGATATGGAGATTGGAGGCTCCTCATTTTTCAAAAATATATCATTTAAAAAAGATATGAAAACTATATAAAAGGGTTTCAGAAACTAGATATAAAATGAAAAAACTAAAAATTATTTTTAAATTTTTTATTCTGAAAAATTTCACTATCAAATTTTTTTATTTTTTTAGAAATACTTTTTTAAAAAAACATATAAAAGGTTTTCACAATTGAACAACACCTAAGGTTTTTAAGTAGTCATTATTTGTCCATGAAATTTTAATAGCCACCATGATTTGGTAAAAGAATGTGTCATATCCCAATCCTTTTATATGTGTTTTGTATAACTAATAAGAAAAAAAAAAATTTAGACAAAGTTTGGACAAGTGTCATATTTAATTAATTAGTATTTATTCTCTATTGCATATTTTAAAAAATCTATTTGTTGGTAATAATATTGATTAATTATTAGATTATTTTTTATTTAATTATAATTATTGATTAATCATTATATATCTCACTGCACTAAAAATGATATTCCTTCCATTTCATTCCAATTATCGT
The DNA here is from genome assembly GCA_949673435.1 of Macaranga tanarius. Taxonomy (NCBI): domain Eukaryota; kingdom Viridiplantae; phylum Streptophyta; class Magnoliopsida; order Malpighiales; family Euphorbiaceae; genus Macaranga; species Macaranga tanarius. Next base: position 1,429 of record CATIWO010166676.1, read on the forward strand.
TTAAAAAAATAGAATTTGTTCCACTCCAAATTATGACATATTTAGATTACCAATAAAAAATAAACTTTTCTTTCTAATTTTATCCATATCTTAGTTTTAGAGTAAGTTTTCTCTACTAATTGTTGGTCTTTCAAAGAGAGGGTAACATAGTCATTTGCACATATTATTATGTCTATTAAATAGGATTCTTAATCTTTGTGACACTATCTTAAACGAAAATTAGAATGGAATGAAAGGAGTATATAGAAACATACTCACTCCGTTCCATTCTAATTATCGTTTAAGGTTATTTCACAAAGATTAAGAATCCTATTTAATAGACATAATTATAGGTGCAAATGACTACATTATCCTCTTTTAGAAAAACGAAAAGTTATTAATTACAACTACTCTAATCTTAAAAAGACTAGAAGTTAATACTTTTCTCTAAAACCAAGATTTACTCCAAAACTAATATAAGGGTAAAGTTGGAAAGAAGCATTTATTTTTTATTGGTAATCTCAAAACGTCACTTGAAGTGGAACAAATTTTATGTTCTAAAACGACAATTGGAATGGAACGGAGGGAGTATTAATTTGCCTCAATAAGTTATTAATTAGTCTCTAAAATTTTTAAATAGTAATAAATAATAGACTAAAATATTGTTGTTCCGGTAATTAATTAATTAGTGACATAAATTGAGAGAAATAAATGTTAATTAGTCAATAATATAGTATTTAGTTGCAAATGTAATTATTTTAAAAAATTAACTTATAATGACAAATTAGTTGCCACTATATTTATCTTTGGAAACTATAATAACTGTCACTAAAGGTATCAAGAGTGACAAATGTTTATCTTTAAAAACTATAATAATTGTCACTAAAAGTATCAATTGTAACAAATTAAATTATTTGTATTAATTTTAAATGACGAATTCTTTTAATTTTAAATATATACATATCATATAATAATATATTTAAAATAAATAAATAGTCCTTTTTTATTAATGGAATAATTAGCAAATAATTATATTATTATAATTTTACTTAATTTTATTCATGAACAATAATTAATTATATTGAAAAATTTGCATGATGTGTTCAATATTTATATATTAGTGTATAGAATAATTTTTTTCAAAAAATCAACACCAAATGTTTGAGAATTCCCACTAAAGTGATACAATAACTGACTCAAGCTCAAAATATAAAAGTTGTAGCTCTTGATGTTAGCTTTAAGTGTCATCTTTAATCGTTTGATTTGGATCTGTATTGAGTGAGATATGACCCATTTACTGAAGTGCGCTCAATTTGTGCAAACCTGTACACAACCTGATGATTCTCTGAATTTTTAGCCCTGGAAGACGATCGAATTAGCCTAAACTTTTTTCATCAAAGTTGTAGGTATTTGTCTTAGCTTTCAATAGCTTTTTGAATCGCCTCAATTCAACATCTGTAGTGTGAGTTATAGCCAAAATACTGAAGTCTGCTGCATAAACATACGAATTTATGCGAATTGATATTGTTGACTCATTAACATGAGCTACAGTTACAATCTTCTTTTATGGAACATAGGATCATATCATACTCCCTTTCTTCAAAAAGATTTATCCTCAAATCTTCACCTTCTATATAATTAATTTTTTTTAATCAATGCACAAATACTACGCTAGGGATATGTAGCTTATACTAGAGTCAAAGCTCTGATACCAATCTGATACGTAGAACAAAATCAAGACAAATGTGCACAAAATAAATCTTGAATAATTTAACAAACTGACAACCACCAACTAGAAATTTACTTGTAAAGTGCAGAGTAGAAGAAAGTACAATTTGAAACATTACACAAGGATAATAGAGATGCACAAATTTATAGAAGTTTAAACAAATAAGCATGCAACATAGGCCATGGCAAGAAGAAGAAGAAGAAAAATTAGTGATGTTATAGATGAATAAGATAAAAATTTGAAGAACAAAAAGAATAAATTTGACGAAGAAGGAAGAAGAAGAAGAAGAAGAACAAATGAAATGAACAAAAAAAAATTAGTGATTTTATAGATGAACAAGATAAAAATTTGAAGAAGAAAAAAAATAAAAAAAAAACAAGATAAAAATTTAAAGAAGAAGAAGAAAAAAATTAATAATTTTATAGATGAACAAGATAAAAATTTGAAAAAGAAGAAGAACCAATAAAATGAAAACAAATTAGTGATTTTATAAAATGATAAAAATTTTAATTTTTTTTATAAGTATATATAAAGATATGGATTAATCTATAAAAATTTAAATTTTGGATAAGTATATATAGATTAATCTAAAAAATTTCTTTGAATTTTTTATATTTGATATTATAATTAATGATATAGTGACATTTTTAGTGACAAATAAGATATGTCAGTCCTTAAAAATTATAATTGTTAAGTATTTTCTTATTAAATAGTGACAAATAGTATTATATATAGTGACAGTTTTAAATTTAGACTCGAAATTAATGTTGTAGTGATATATTTTTAGTGACAAATGAGATATATTAATCCCTAAAAATTATAATTTTTTTAAATATTTTCTTATAAAATAATGACAAATACTATTATAGTGACATTTTTAGTGACAAATAAGATATGTTAGTCCTTAAAAATTATAATTGTTAAGTATTTTCTTATTAAATAGTGACAAATAGTATTATATATAGTAACAGTTTTAAATTTAGACTCGAAATTAATGTTGTAGTGATATATTTTTAGTGACAAATGAGATATATTAATCCCTAAAAATTATAATTTTTTTAAATATTTTCTTATAAAATAATGACAAATACTATTATATATGATGATAGTTTTGAATATAGCCTCAAAATTAATACTATAGAAGAAAATATTTTATTTGACACTAGTGTATTTGCCTCTATAAGATAATTTTCTTATAGTGTCTATACATGTAATATATATTAATGACTATAATGAGATAAGAATTTTCCTAATGGTTTTTAATTTCATTTGTATATACGTATAATGAGAAAGGAAAATCATCAATATTGAACTTTAGCTAATTATCAATTTAATGCTACTTTTTTTAATTTACTCATTTAACTTTATGAATTGTATTAATTCTATCCAATTTTATTTTAAAGACCTAATTATATTTTTAAAAATTACTTTTAAATTCCTATAAAATAAATTTGACTGTTATAATAAAATTTTTACCTCTTTTTCTTACAAGAAAGAAATGAAATATAAAATAATAATTTTAAATCCTAATTTTACCACCTTCGACACAAATCTAAAAATTAATTTCTATTTATTTTCATATATTTTTTTACTTTTTCACTAAAAAATCTTATATTCTAATTGCTTTAAAATTTACTTTATTTAAAATTTTTCTAAAAGGGGTCAAACAAAAAAAAAAGTATGAAATAAAAAAAGATAGAGTTTTGAGATACTAAAAATATTAGTCGGGAAAATAAGAAATATTTGATTTTTCTAAAAAAATAAAAAAAAATTATTTTCATTATTCATAGTGATAGTTAAAAGTTCTTAATTTATAATTTATGTTTATTATATATATATATATATATATATATATATATATATATATATATATATATATATATATATATATATATATATATATATAACAAATTGATTCATAACTTATAATGTTTCAATTTCAAAAAAAAAAGTTATAAATTTTTTTATTTTCTTTGATATATAAAAAGTTAAAATTTTATGTAAAAAATTAAAAATTAATTGTTAAATTTTTTTCCAAAGTGGTAAGATTAAAATTTGAGAATATTTTTTTTAAAAAAAGAAAAAAATTGAATAACTGTCGAATTTATTTTACAAAATTCTAAAAGTAATTTTTGAAAATATAAGTAGATCATTCAAATAAAATTGGATAGAACTAATACAAATTATAAAAAAGAAGGAGAAAATTAAAATAATTTTAAAAGTAAAATTTAATTGATAATTGGTTTGAAGTTTATAATAGAATTTATGGTTTTCCCTAATAAGAAAATCCAACTCTCACTACTACAATTTACACTTATAAGTACAAAATTTTGCCATGAATATTAAAATTGTAGCTAAATATAATTTATAGCCATAGAAATTATATATAGTTAATTATATAAGTTAAAAGTTTGTTAGCCACATGCATTAAAAGTTATGTAGTTAAAATATTTAATGTATATTTAACTACATATAGTTAGCTATAAAAGTTAAAATCGTAGTTAATAATATCAATCAGCTATGAAATGAATTATTTTGTAGCTGAAAATTAAAATTTTAGCCACGATATTTGACATCGTGGCTAATTAAAAAATATTAGCTACAAAAATAAATAAATCCGTAGCCATATATTTAAAATTTTAGTTTTAAATATTAAATTCATGGCTAATTTAAATTTTAGCTATGACAATTAAACTGTGGCTAATTAAAAAATTTAAATATGAAACTAAAAAGCAAGTAACAAAATTTTTTTTCTATTATAAATAGAAGTCATTAGTTTTATTTTATGTTGAAGGATATCTTTTTTTTTAAAAAAAATAATGCTACACTTAAGTAGCATTTAAGATAAAACTAAATTTTAAATTTTAAAAGAAACTAAATTTTAAATTGAAATTGAACATTTCAAAAAAAAAAAAAAATCATAATTTTATTAGCTCCACATGTTTTATTTATAGTAAATTTTATTTTTATATATTTTATTTGCTATAAAATAATTCTTTTGTAGCTAATAATTAAAATCTTTTGCTACAAAACTTATACTTTTGTAGCAATTAAATTTAATATCTTTTTACAATTTAACTTCATTATTATAACTTATATAGCTAAAAATATGAAAAATAGCTATATGACACTTAAATTCTACAGTTAACTTTTAGCCACGTAATTTCTTGTTACGACAAGTTACGAAATTTATTTTTGTGGCCAAAACATTTAGCTATAGAATTTTATACATTTAGCCACAAATTGTTCTAAAGCTATAGGTGATAATTATTGTAGTGTCTTAATAGAATTAGTTGTTTTTCCTCACTTTGTATGAAATTATTAGAAATAATTTTAAGAATTTGATGAATAGTATTTAAAATAAAATACTAATACAGGCATCTAGATTGATGAAAGAGAAATTTAAAATTTGAACAGATCTGTCATAGTGGTCAACATAAATTGATGTAAAATTCAATTGTAGAGCTAGATAATTGCGTGCTTCGATTTTTAAGCTTTCATTTCAATTAGTAAAAAGTGCATCAGAAAGAAAATTAAAGAAAGTTAGATTATGAGATGAACATTAACATTTATTTAGTTATTGTTGTCAACTTAATTAAAATTATATTTTCATTTGATACATATATATATCTATCATAAAAATATAATGTTGTATAAGAAATTAACATGAAGAAATTAATTAGTTGAAAAAATTAACAAATTAATCCGTGTTGGCGGTCGTTTCTTCCTTCTATAAGTTCTATAAGGAATTATGCAGGATCAAATCTTCATTTCAAAAGCTGATTCCGAGAGAATTCCATGAGATGATCATCATCCAAAAATCTTAATTGGAATGTGTGCATGCTTTATAGTCATCTTGTCGTCGACCCAGTTCATGAAGATGCAGAGTAAGAGCCCTTGATCAGCACATGCTACCATTATCATCATCTGAGCAAAGAATGGGAATGCTTGAGTAACTTGTTGAGGGATTTCGTCTCCTGAGCCTTACATAACAAAGTTTTCACTCCTTCTGTAACCTGTTTTTCATGCAAAATATATATACACATTACTTGCTATAACAGGAATTCTAAAAGTTTACACAATCTCAAATACACACACACACACACACATATAAAAGAACCTTTCCTAGACCTCCTCTTCCATAAGGCACTGTTCTTTGGTATCCAACAGTTGTTGGAGGAGATTTCCGGCTGGATTCTTCCCTACATATCATTTTCCCATTACTTCTACTACGTGTGGTGACTGTGGAAGAATTTTGCCATTTGCCATTCAATAGAGTTGGAAGGCTTGATTCCTTTATATTTATATATGTGCAAGACCACCCACAAATTGGTCATTCTTTGTTCATTATAGAATTATGTAATTTTGATGATAAGTTTATGTTCAGGAATGTTACCAAGAATAAAACTGTGGCACAGTGTTTCAGGACCTCCAAATTCATACGAACATCATCAAGACTCCTGTTATATATACATACATATTCAATTTATCAATTGAACTAGTTGTAAGATGGGTGTATATTTGTCTCAAGTCTCAACAAGGTTGCACGTATATATGGAGAGATTCTTGCCTATTTAGAATGCATTACACTTGACGATTAGATTTGCAATACATACTTCAAATATTTTAGATTTTACAAATAAAAATAAAACACATGTCTATAGTTATGTGTTTTAAATCTAACCATTGAGTGTAATACACACAGAGTAAGCAAGAATTTTTAGAATATGTGTGCATATATACCTGTGCTTTTGCTGCCCAAGACCAAAGTAATCAGCTAATGTTGCCATCTGCACATTTAAAAGACCATTAATCAGGATATAGAGAGTGACGTCTCAATTGTAACAATATTATCAAGAAATCACACCAAGAATTGCTATAGTAAATTAGCAAGTCTGGAACTGTTGCACTTGATCGCTACAGGCACATGCAGGATGTAGAAACATATGTACGTACCTTGAGATTACCAGCTCTTCTGCCAAACTTCTGAGTCAGGACACCTAAAGAATCAATCATTCCAACAGGTACAGGTGGATTCTTCCCAATCTCTGCAAATGCTTCCTTAATGCGAATACAATCAAATCTTCGGATGTTATGTCCTGCCCATATTCTTCCATTCAAAATGCTAAAAATTTTGTCAGAAACTTCCTGGAATTCAGGTGCATTTGCAACAGCTTCACGGGTTATGCCATCACTTCGACCAGACCTCAATGCAACGACAGACAAGTCTTTAGGTCTGATGAGAGTAGCATAGCTCTCTAGCTCAACAAGTTTTCGTGGACAAACTATAATTGCACCAAACTCCAGTACCCAGAACCTGCCTCCAGCTCTATTGGGTACTGTAGTTTCTAAGTCGAAGAATACAATCTCTGACGATACCCCATCCTGACAAGACTCAAAAGTATACATTTTTCAGGTAATTTTGTTGGTTCCTCTTTAAATTTGAGATTCTTGGTTGTTTCCATTTCTTTTCATCATTGGCTATATTATAAATAAGGGCAAAGGAAAGGGTTAAAGAAGAGAATTCTTCTGAAGAGAGTTTGATTGTCTTGTAGTTCAAGTCAAGAGCTTAATTAGGCTTGCATGGAGGCATACCTTAGCTTTTTTTGGTGATGTCTTATGGAAAGCATATCCACTCGGACAGGGATATTAATTTTGCTGTAAACAATGATTTTTTTTTTCTCTAAAACCTGTGGAAAAAGGTAGCAACTTTCTTCACCTACAAGTACAAACTATTATGGACATTGAAGCTGTTATGTTGGGTAGTTTGAGAAGCCTAAAGAGGCAATTGCTTATTTCCTTTTCTTGAAAAAGAATTGATGCTTTTGTTCCTTAATGTCTTCCATTAACTTGAATCATTTCTCATCCTAAACCGTCTCACTAGGCGAATGATATTAATTTTCTTTTGCTTTTTTCCCTATTAATTTGGCCTACTCTTAGGTTATGATCGTGGGTCTTCTTTCCTTTACTGTGCAAGAGGGGAAATTGAAAGAGTGCAATTTAAGGAACTTTATAGGCAGCATTGTAAATAACTAAACAATTGAATATATCATTTTTGTTTGTATTAATATTACGTTGCTCACCATCGGATGTGGTCTAGTGATTTTTTTTTTTCAAAAGTATCATGATATGTAAATTTTCGGATCATAATGTTAGTAATTTATAAAATTAATTTATATGAATAGAGTTGTCCATATTATGCATTTTATCTATATTTAAATTATCTCATCTCCCTATTAATAGAAAAAAAATAAATTGCTAGCAAATGAATAATTTAGGGGGTGTTTGATTTAAATGATTCAACTAACGGATAGAGGTTTCTCATTAAATAGCTAAGTTTTTTTTTTTTTTTTTGAGAAACAAATAGTTGAGTTTTAGGTATTTAATAAGATTCTCAAATCAGCAGTTGATAATTGTTTTCAAAATAGTTACAAATTCAATTAACTACATTTTGGAGCTTTTTTTCCAATAATAGTTAGTTGATTTGAATTTATTTTTTATTTAAACTCATAATAAAATAAATATTATTTTAAATTATAATTAGCAATTAAATAATTGTAAAATTTATATCTATAAATTTTTTTAAAAAATAGTATATATTAATAAATAATAATTTATCATCTTTAATTTATGTATTATTAAAATTGTTATTTGAAACTATTTATAAATTTAACAATAAAATTTATATTTTAATGTTAAATTTATAAATAGTTTCAAATAATAATTTTAATAATATATAAATTAAAGATGATAAATTATTATTTATTAATATATACTATTTTTAAATAATTCACATAACTAAAACCTATATTATAAATGTATCAAATTAAATTAAAAAATAAATTATATTCTTAATAGTCATTTGACATACTAACAGTAATAACTGATAATTTTATTAAACTATCAATTTTTATCAGTTATCAGCTATCAACTATTTACTGGTATATATGAATAATTAAACTGTAACACCCACATTTTTGAATACGTAATCCTGTCGTATGACTTGCATTTTATACATAGTAGAATAGTAGATTTAATTTTAGTATGAGTATGCGTATGTATTGTAGAGAGGGACTTATTTGTAAAGAAAGATGGGATTAAATTGTCACAATAGAAAGTTATGGGTTATTGTGTACTAGTCCCATTTCATTAAGGGGGTGGAAGGTTATTATGATGATAATTGTTTATAATTATCTAAATAAGTATTATTATTATATATGTTATAATTATGCATTAATTAAGGAGACACCTAAGGGGGAAAATGGGAGTTTCTGATTGGTGTGTGTGTGTATATGTATGTATGTAAGGTGTAGAGATTGTAGAGATTTGGAGAGAAAGAAGATGAGTGATTTCTTGATAGATTTTTAAGAGATTTTGATCTTGCATAAGTTATCAAACAAGAGTTTTAGGAAGCTTTAGGAGGTCTTTAAGCAATTGGAGCCTTAATTAGTAAGCTTTACATGCATTTTTGTTGATTGAAGTTGAGTATTGATTGTTGCAAAATTTGTGCCCTGTTTTCTCTATTTTTTAGCCTTAGAGTTTTTGCCATAACTTGGATTGTAGAGCTCCAAATTGAGTATGGTTGGAGGCTTTGAAAACGTCAAAGAGTCCTCTATAACTTCTATGTTTTGAGCTTGAACTTAATATGTTGTTAGAAGGGTCTAACAGGGGTTGACATTTTAGTACTTATGCTGATGGCCATGTTTTACCCAAATAGATTTAAAAATCCATAAATAATTCTATACACGTCCAAATTAAGTAATTCCAATTGGAATTGCATCTATTATTAGTGAGACGGTTTAGGATGAGAAATGTGGTTATGTGTAGGAGTTGTGAATTTATTAGTGAGATTGATATGTGGTTATATGTAGGAGTTGACAAAGATAGAGGAGACCCCACTCATTAGGAGAAGCTTTCTTCTAGGAAGAGTTGAAAGCTTTTGGTAAGTAATTATTAATATAATGCTTATATATATATATATATATATTGATTCTTTTGTATATATAATGGTTGTATTATTATGTGGATTGTGCAAGCCATTTGATGTGGCATGGATTGAAATGTGTTGTTGTGAGAATGGTAAATTGTGATTTAATATGTTGATTGGAAATGGTGTGAAATGAAGCATGGTTGTTGAAATGTGATGGTGTATATTTATATGAATATTAATTGAATATGTGAGGTATGCATGTGATAGTGGAGCTGAGTCGGGCGGATAGCCTCCACTGAATGTGAAATCTGAGACTAAACTGAGCGAATAGTCTCAGAAGTGGCCACATATGATATATTAATTGTGAGAAATGAAAAAGCTGAGCCGGGCGGATAGCTACCCAAAATAAATGTGTGATTGTGAGATCTAGGACTGAGGCGGGCGGATAGTCTCAGAAAGTGGCCACTTATATTAAAAAGGTGAGATTGTCAGGAATAAGCCTAAAGTGTGCTACATATGAGATAATGGTGTAATGTTGGTTCCGGCTGGATACCGAATATGAGATGAGATGTGTTTTGCATTCACGCTTGCATATTTATGTTTAGTTTTGGGTTCTATATATAATGAATGTAAGAATTTGTTATGTGAAAGGACATGCTATGAGCACAAGCTAATTTAGTATACCTTTTGCATATGTTTGGTTGATGTTAAATATATAAGAGTAGTGGTATTAAAATGATAGTATATTGTGGAATGGTTGTGTGCTATTTGATTTCATATTAAATGGACTATTAGGTTGAGGACACGGTTCGAGACACGGGTGTATCTCAAACTGTGTGATAAGATACGGGCGTGTCTAATTGAGAAATTTTAGCTGCGAGCAGACACTGGCGCTCGCCAGTTGGATTGCCTATGAGCAGACACTGGTGCTCGCCAGCTGGGAAGTCTGTGAGTAGACACTTATGCTCTCCAGTGGGTTCTGAGACAGAAACACGACTGTATTCCCGGCCGTGTCTCAATGAAAGTTTTGACCAGCAGACTATACAGGTAGAGACATGCCCGTGTAGTCCACTTTTAGTTGTTTAAATTAATTGTTATTAATTAATTCTTGAGAAGTCTTATTTATAGTAATGTATTAATAATTACTTATTGAATTGCAAGCTCATCCCTTTGCAATTATATTTTTCAGGACGTAATAGATAAGCTTGAGGTGTGAATTTATTAGTGAGCTCAGGTGGGTCAAAGGCGAGCTTGGTGTCAACCCTTTCCATCCTCATGATCATATAGCATTTTAGCATTTGTAATGACATTATGTACGCTTAAATGAATAAATGTGTACATTTAGTTGATAGTAAGCTATGTACGTTGTATAAGCTTATATACGTATAATATATATTTGAGAAAATTTCTTATGCCACATGTATTATTTATATGGTGGACACGTGTATGATTGTGTTTGAGGGTACTACATTAAGTGGTATCAGAGTAGGGATTAGATTCCCTTAGGACATGAAACATGATACATTCGTGACATATCATGCATAAGTTATAGATGATATGTAGTTGATGTGCATTACATATCATAGGATGGATGAACACCAAGCACCTCGCGCTGGCCTCGAAGAGTCTTCAGAGTCAGTTTATAGGCAAACCTCTATACATACATTAGGAGAATCCGAACAATCTCAATCCCAAGCCCCGCCATAACCTGCATATCTTTTTATATAGGAATTCATTTAAATGATGAGAACGATAGGCCAAAAGCCAACTGATAGTACAGTGGATGAGATTTATGAGAAGATACGGAAGTAGGGTGCTAAAGCCTTTGTGGGTACCACTAATCCCGCAGTACTTGAGGAATGGCTACAAAGCATCGAAAGAATTCTTAATCGATTTGAATGCACCACAGAGAAGAAGGTGAGCTATGTCGTATCCCTGTTTGAGTAAGATGCTCTAGATTGGTAGGAGGTAGTGCCGGGGAGCAAGAATGTACCTATGACCCTGACTTAGGAAGATTTTTTGAGAGAATTTGTAAAACAATATACACCAGCGGTATACCGAGATAGAAACAAGATTGAATTTCTAGAATTAAAACAGAATGATCTATATGTTGCCGAGTACGAGGTCCAATTTATGAGACTCTAAAAGTACGCTATGGAGGAAGGAGCTACTAATGAATTGAAGAGGAATATGTTTAAAAGGGGATTGAATTTGAAAATTTGAGAGAAGATGGCAATAAAACCCCTAACTTATAGAGAAGTGTTGGAGACTTCTTTATGAACCGAAGAGATTATAATGGAAAGGAATAAAATTAAAGCTGAAAAAAAAATACTGGCTCATTTATTACCCCGACCCAAACTAGTAGTATTTCGTCTTTTAAAGGCTCCAAATTTTAATAGAGCAGATTCAGGAGATGAGGTATGAGTCGATCCAACCAATCAAAAGGTGGATCTTTTAGCCGAGAATTTAGGAGATTTGACAGCCGCAAAGGGGCAGGTAGGTCTATGAGTGGCGCATTAGCTTCAGTATATAACAGATGTGGTAGATTCCACTTAGGTGAATGCTGGAGTTCTAGACCGAGCGTGTGTTATTATTGCAGCCAACCTGGCCACTTCATCAGAGATTGTCCGGTAAGAAAAAGTACAGAGGGATCTTAAATGACTGTACAAAGTAGTGCAGGAGAGAATATACCTTTGACCAGTCGAGGAAGAGACCGAGGTAATAGAAGAGGTGGAGTTGGCACCTTGACTCAAGTAGGATCAATTGGTTAACCCCAAATCCAAGTGAGGATATATGCCATCACCCGACATGAAGCTCCTGCAGCTCCAGATATGGTCATTATGAGTTTTTAGTAATGTCGTTTTGCCTTACTAATACTCCGACAACTTTTATGGATCTAATGAATCGAGTTTTTAAGCCTTCCTTAGATCATTTTATCATTATATTTATTGATGACATTTTGGTGTATTCGAGATTAGAGGAAGAGCATGCTTATCACTTGAGGATGGTTTTGCAAATATTGAGGGAACATCAGCTATATGCTAAGTTCTCTAAATGTGAATTTTGGTTAGAAAGTATGGCATTCCTAGGACATATTATGTCCAATGAAGGAATCTAGGTAGATCCGAGGAAGATGAAAGCAGTTATGAACTGGGAAAGGCCTAAGACAGTAACTGAGATACGAAGCTTTTTGGGTTTAGCAGGGTACTATTAAAGATTTGTTCAAGACTTTTCTAAGATAGCAGCCCTATTGACTCGTTTGACCCAAAAGAAGGCTAAATTCATTTGGTCAGACGTATGTAAAAATAGCTTTCAGAAGCTTAAAGAGTGTCTGACCATAGTATTGGTGGGTGAAAGAAAAGTTATACCTACTTATTTAATTTCAGCAGTAACTACATTTCATTTAATTAGAGATGGGTGTGAGGTTTATTTAGCAAATATTGTTGATACAACAAATGTTAGTCCTGGGGTAAGGGAGGTACCTGTAGTTAGAGATTATCCTGATGTATTTTTAGATAAATTATCGGGATTACCTTCATACCGAGAAGTAGACTTTAAAATTAAAACTGTTCCTAGGGCGGCACCGATATCAATTACTCTGTATAGAATGGCACTTACGGAGTTAAAAGAGCTGAAGAAGCATCTAGAAGAGTTGTTAGAAAAGGGATTTATCAGACCAAGCATATCACCTTAAGGAGCTCTAGTTTTATTTATAAAGAAAAATGATGGTAGTATGCGGTTGTGCATAGACTCTCGGTAGTTGAATAAAATTATGGTGAAGAATAAATATCCATTATCGAGGATTGATGATTTGTTTGATCAACTGAAGGATGCTACAGTATTTTTAAAGATAGATTTGAGATCGAGGTATTGGTAACTTCAGATAGCAGAACCTTCTATTTCCAAGACTGCATTTCGAACTAGATATAGGCATTATGAGTTTTTAGTTATACCGTTCGGATTGACTAACGCACCTACGGCATTCATGTCGTTGATGAACAAAACCTTTCAATCGTATTTAGATCAATTTGTGATTATTTTCATCGATGATATCCTCATTTATTCTTCAAGTAAGGAAGTGCATGAACAACATCTTCAAACAGCTTTGCAAATATTGCGAGATTAATAGTTGCATGCCAAATTCAGCAAATGTGAATTTTGGATGGAAGAAATTGCTTTCCTTGGGTATATAGTTTTGAAAGAATGTGTGAAACCGGACCCATTAAAGATTAAAGCTATTATGGAGTGGGAACCACCTAAAAATGTAATGAAGATTCGGAGTTTTCTAGGGCTAGTTGGATATGATAAAAGATTTAGGAAAGATTTCTTTGTTGTTGCAAGACCTTTAAGAATCTATTGAAGAAGAATGTATAATTCTGGTGGACTGAAACATGTCAATGGAGTTTTAAAAAGTTAAAGGAAGCCTTTACTACTACTCCAGTGCTTGCATTACCAACCAAAAATGGAAGATTTATTGTGTATATGGATGCTTCAGGGCAAGGTTTAGTATGTGTTCTAATACAAAATGGAAAGGTGATCGCATATGCTTTAAGACAATTATGAACCCATGAAGCTAATTACCCTACCTATGATCTGGAGTTAGCTGCCATTATCCATGCATTAAAGATATGGAGACATTATTTATATGGAAAAACCTTTTCCATTTTCACTGATCATAAGAGTTTAAAGTACATTTCCACTCAGAAGGAGTTGAATTTGAGGCAACGAAGGTGGATGAAATTATTGGACTATGATTGCACTATTGAATATCATCCGAGAAAAGCAAATGTAGTAGCCGATACCTTAAGTCGTAAAACTGTAGAGATTGCAGCTGGAATAATTTGCTATGAAAGGGAGAATCTTATGGCATTACGAGCAATGCATGTTTTTCTTAATGTTAGGGAAAATCATTTATTGGCTACCTTGTAAGTCAAATTGTCATTGGTGGATCAAATTAGAAGTGTTCAAATGGAAGATTCATATTTAAAGAGTGTGAAATAAAAAGTGGAAGCTGAAGTCAACACTTAGTTTGTAATCAAAGAGGATGGCCTGTTGATGATTGGTAATCGTTTGTGTGTTCTGAACGTAGGTGAATTAAGAAAACAAATCATGAATGAAGCACATATTGCTCCTTATACGATGCACCCCAGTAGTACTAAAATATATCGATATTTGAAGTCATTTTATTGGTGGCCAACTATGAAAAAGAATGTGGCAGAATTTGTGGCTAAATGCTTAACCTGTCAATAAGTGAAAGCGGAACATCAAGCACTTGCAGAAAAATTACAATCTTTGAGGATACCAGAATGGAAATGAGAGAGGATAATGATGGACTTTATGATTGGGTTGCCATGAACATTTTGAAAACATGATGTTGTGTGGGTGATAGTTAATCGACTTACCAAATTAGCTCATTTCTTACTGATTCTTTGGATAAGCTGGCTTCCTTATACATTTTAGAGGTTATGAGATTACATGGGATTCCTGTATCGATTGTATCTGACAGAGAGCCGCAGTTTAGATCACATTTTTAGGGAAGTTTGCAAAAGGCTTTGGGAACTAAATTGCATTTCAGCACAACATTTCATCCTCAAACGGATGGAAAATCAAAGAGAACCATTTAGACTTTAGAAGATATGATGAGAGCTTGTGCCTTGGAGTTTAAGGGCAATTAGGATGATCATTTATCACTGATAGAGTTTGCATATAATAATAGTTTTCACTCTAGCATCAAAATGGCACCTTATGAAGCTCTATATAGGAGGAAATGTAGAAGTCCAAATTGTTGGGATGTTGAAGGTTTGAGGCAACTTAAAGGACCGAATTTGGACCACTAGCATATAGACTAGTTCAACCAAAAGAATTTTTTTTCATTTATGATGTATTTCATGTGTCGATGTTAAGGCGATACTGATCAGATCTGAGTCACATCGTACAAGAGCCTGAGATAGAAATCTCCAATAAGCTAACTTATGTGGAGGAACTAATAGAAATTTTAGATTGGAAGGTGAAGCAGTTGAGGAATAAAGAGATTCTAATAGTAAAGGTGAAGTGGAGCCACCATTCATCTAAAAAGGCTACATGGGAAGTGGAAGAGCAAATGAAGCAGAAGTACCCATATCTTTTTCTGGAAGATGGTGAGTTATTAAATTTCAGGGATGAAATTTTATTTAAGGAGGGGAGAAATGTAACACCCGCCTTTTTGAATACGTAATTCTGTTGTATGTCTTGCATTTTATACATAGTAAAATATTAGATTTAATTTTAGTATGGGTATACGTATGTATTATAGAGAGGGATTTATTTATAAGGAAAGATGGGATTAAATTATCACAATAGAATGTTATGGGTTATTGTGTACTAGTTGTTTATAATTATCTAAATAAATATTATTATTATATATGTTATAGTTATGCATTAATTAAGAAGATACTTAAGGGGGCAAATGGGAGTTTTTGATTGGTGTGTATGTGTGTGTGTGTGTGAGTGTGTATGTAAGGTGTAGAGATTGTAGATATTTGGAGAAGAAGAAGAAGAGTGATTTCTTAATAGATTTCTTAATAGATTTTTGAGAGATTTTGATCTTCCATAAGTTATCAAACAAGAGTTTTGGGAAGTTTTAGGAGGTCTTTAAGCAATTAGAGCCTCAATTGGTAAGCTTTACATGCATTTTTGTTGATTGAAGTTGAGTTTTGATTGTTACAAAATTCATGCCCTGGTTTCCCTATTTTTCAATCTTAGAGTTTTTACCATAACTTGGGCTTTAAAGCTCTAAATTAAGCATGGTTGGAGGCTCTGAAAACTTCAGAGAGCCTTTACAACTTCTATGTTTTGAGTTTGAACTTAATCTGTTGTTAGGAGGGTCTAATAGGGGTCGATATTTTGGTGCTCATGCTGATGGTCCTGTTTTATCTGAAGGAATTCAAAAATCCATAAATAATTCTATACATGTCCAAATTGAGTAATTCCAATTGGAATTGATAGTAGGCTCATATTACTAGGTTCAGTAGAAATATTATAGTTATTGGACTTGTGTGTGCATTATTTAGCTATAGCAAACATTGAGCCTTAAATTACATCTAGTGAGTTTGGGTGCAAGTGTCATGTTTGTTATGTGAGATTGATATGTGGTTATGTGTAGAAGTTGGCAAAGATAGAGAAGACCCCACTCATTAGGAGAAGACTTTCTTTTAGGAGGAGTTGAAAGCCTTTGGTAAGTAATTATTAATATAATGCTTATATATATATTGATTCTCTTGTATATATAATGGTTGTATTATTATATGGATTGTGCAAGCCATTTAATGTGGCATGGATTGAAATGTGTTATTATGAGAATGGTAAATTATGATTTAATATATTAATTAGAAATGGTGTGAAATGAAGTATGACTGTTAAAATATGATGGTGTATATTTATATGAATATTGATTGAATATGTGAGGAATGTGATGTATGCGTGTGATAGTGGGGCTGAGCTGGGCGGATAGCCTCCATTGAATGTGAAATCTGAGATCGATCCGGGCGGATAGTCTTAGAAGTGGCCACATATGGTATATTAATTATGGGAAATGGGAAAGCTGAGCCGGGCGGATAGCTACCCAAAATAAATGTGTGATTGTGAGATCTGGGACTAAGTCGGGCGGATAGTCTTAGAAAGTGGCCACTTATGTTAAAAAGGTAAGATTGTGAGGAATAAGCCTAAAGTGGGCTACGTGTGAGATAATGGTGTAATGTTGGTTCCAGCCGGATACCGAATATGAGATGAGATGTGTTTTACATTCATGTTTGCATATTTATGTTTAGTTTTGGATTGTATATATAATGAATGTGAGAATTTGTCATGTGAAAGGACATGATATGAGCACAAGCTAATTTAGTATACTTTTTGCATATATTTTGTTAATGTTAAATAGATAAGAGTAGTGGTATTGAAATGATAGTATATTATGGAATGGTTGTGTGCTATTTGATTTCATGTAAAATGGACTATTAGGTTGAGGACACAAATCGAGGCACGGGCGTGTCTCAGACCATGTGATAAGACACGGGTATGTCTAATGGAGAAATTTTGGCTGCAAGCAGACACTGGCGCTGGCCAGCTGGGAAGTCTGCGAGCTGACACTGGCGCTCGCCAGTGGGTTATGAGACAGAAACATGGCCATGTTCCTGACCGTATCTCGATGAAAGTTTTGACCAGCAGACTACACCGGGTAGAGATACTCTCGTATAGTCCACTTTTAGTTGTTTAAATTAATTGTTATTAATTAGTTATTGAGAAGTTTTATTTATAGTAATGTATTAATAATTACTTATTGAGTTGCAAGCTCATCCCTTTGCAATTATGTTTTTCAAGACGTAGATAGATAAGCTTGAGGTGTGAATTTATTAGTGAGCTCAGGTGGGTCAGAGGCAAGCTTGGTGTCAACCCTTTCCATCCTCATAATCATATAGCATTTTGACATTTGTAATGATATTATGTATGCTTAAGTGAATAAATGTGTACATTTAGTTGATAGTAAGCTATGTACATTGTATAAGCTTATATATGTATAATATATATTTGAGAAATTTTCTTATACCATGTGTATTATTTATATGGTGGACACGTGTATGGTTGTGTTTGAGGGTGCTACATAAACCATGCAAACATAACCTTAGTGACAACTTCTTTTCAAATATATATATACTAGTATGCACAACACAAGCTTCGCTTATGATCATTTTTATTATTGGACTCATTTTTGCAAAATAAATTTAAATTACAAAATTTAATACAATTTAAATATTTTTAACTTTAATATTTTTTAATTCTAAAAATTTTTCATGTATAAATTTTAAATTATAATTATAATTATAATTAATCAATATAAAATAAAATTTTAAATACATTATTTTATTATATTTTAATAAATTATTTTTTATAGTATTTTTAACAATTTTAAAGATTAATTTTTTTCATTTTTTTTAATTACACATAGACTTTGAATATGTCTTATTTTAGTACTTCATTTTTTAAAAGAAAATTATATATACTATTTTTAAATCATAAGCATAATGAACCATTAGATAATAAAAAAATAATAAATTAATTTTAGTTATCTTTATTAAATCTTAAATAATTATTATTATAAATTAATTTTTTGTCATAATTTTAACATTTATAACATTAATATTTATCTTCTTTTAGTACTTTTTAATTTTTTTAACTTATTACTTTTCTCTTTCACAAAAATTTTATTTACAATTTTTAAATTTTATTATTGTAATTAATCATTACTTAATTCAAAATTATTTAAATTAATTTGAATAATTTTCTTTATAAAATTTCTATCAATTAAATATTTAATATTTTTAACATTTTTAATATTATTTTTCTCTCTTTTTTTCACTCACAATATATCGCTTTTTCAGTATTTTTATTTTAATATTTTAAATTTTAGTATTTGTTTAAAAAAAATTATATGTACTATTTTTTTTATCTTATAACTGTAATTAATCATTAGATAATAAAAATTAATTAACTTAGTTTTAGTTATTTTAATTAAACTTTAATAAAAAATTTTGCTGTAAATTAATTTTTAATATTTTTAACATTAATTTTTTTATTTTTGAGTAATCACATTAGCTATTTAATTATTTTTAATTCTATTATTTTTCTCTATTAAAAAAAATTCTCTATACTATTTTTAAATTATGATTATAATTAATTATTTAAATAGTAAAATTTAATTAAATTAGTAACTATTTTTTTATTAAACTTATAAAATTTCTAAATTATGCTTTTTCTTTACTTTATATTAGTCCAAATAATGATTCATCTAATTAGAGTAAGAAATATAATTTTATTTAAATTAGAAGTAAATATAATATTTTAACATTAATTTTTCTATTCTTTATTAATTAAACATCAACTCTGAATATTTTTATTTTCGTAGTTTATTTTTTAAAAAATATTTCTATGTTCTAGTTTTAAATTATAATTGTAATGAAGCATTAGATAATAAAAAATAATAAATAATTTAAATAATATTTTTAAAAAATTTTAACAAAATTGGTCAATATAATTAATTTTTATCATAATTTTAGCATTTTTAACATTAGTATTTTTTTATTAAGTATTATTATAATTAATCATCAAATAATTCAAAATTAGTTAAATTAATTTTAATAACTTTTAATAATCTTTAATAAAATTCTCCACTCAACATGAAGTTTTGAATATTTTTTGATATTTTTAACATTATTTTTCCTCTTTTTATACCTACTATAAATTGTTTTTTTAGCATTTTTAATTTTTTTAATTATTTCAATAATAATTGTCATGTTTGTACACGAATAATTTAAGTTATTTTGGGTTAGGATAAAATTATAAGAAAAATAAGTTTGGAGAAAGAACTTAATTGAAAGAAAGAAAGTTGAGGGACTAAATTATAAATTGGTTTAAACTGCCATTGATGAAGATAAAGAAGAAGACGCAGAGAAGGAAAAAAAAAAAAAGAGAAACAGGAAGGAGACGCTATCGGGAGAAGAAGAAGCAAGGGAGGAATCTACATTTCAGTGAGTAGACTTCCTTTCTTTAATCTTTTCATCTCTATACTTGTTTTGATTGATTTTGGATTGCAAATTTTCGTTTCTATTGAAAATTCAAAAATTCAAACCGTTACAGGTGTGATCAGGTGGCGCCTCTATGCATATAGGCGACGCCTCAATCCATACAGGCGACGCCTCAATCCATTTGAAGCCCTCAGGCGATGCCTTAGTAAGTCATAAGGCGGCGCCTTAGTGAAATGGAGTCGTTCAGGCGGCGCCTTAGTGGCACAAGGGCGGCGCTCTGTACTGAGCCGGCACCTCAGTGATTCAAAATGATGTTTGAGTTAGTTTTAATCGGTTTTTAACCTTAATTTGTAATGTATATGATACCTGGGATACTATAGAGTTTTGATTTGATCAAAAACATGATTGGTTATGAAAATGTGATGATTTCTGAGCACATGTACATTGAAAGGAAAGGTGGTTGTAGTAAGACCGTGTCCGGGGTACGGTAGGGTTCTGTGAGACGTAAGACTGTGTCCGGGATACAACAACTCACATATGATTGATATTCTTGTACCTGGGGTACAATGAGAAATTGACGGCATTGAGTTATGAGATTGTGATAACTGTTTTTGAGACAGCGCTCGAGATTTTTGTATGCTTTTGGGGCTAATCCGAGTGGTTATAGATCGATATGCATACCTAGATTGGACCTTCGATGTGCTGACTGGTACCCACTGAATCGATAACAACCTGACATGTTCCTGTTTATATTTGGCAAATTATGTTGTGTTGTACTGTACTATGTATATAATGAAAATGATATTTTAAAAGAAAGTTGATTGAATTGTGTGATTAGAAAACCTCCGGTAAGCCGGAGTGGATCTTTAAAGAGTTATTATAAACGTTTCTAGAATTTAATTATAAATTGTTACAGATTGACCAAAAGCTCTGATACCAGAAACAGTCCCATGAAAAACATGATTCCATGTCTCTTGCAAGTTTGGAATAGCTTATAAAGTATTTTCATCGTCTTATTTGCACAAAGGACAGATTCAAAGGAATAGTAGCACGCCTTCCTACTGCCTAAGACATTTCATCACTTGCGAATTCTTTGCCAAACTTATCGGAATCATAGCAATCTCCTTGGATAACCTGACATCCTGATTTCACAAAATAAGGCACCATTCTTATAAGAAATCTAGGAGAGCTTGTTCTCCATGTGACTCTGTAATGGAGCATTAGCATTGCAACTTTCAGGCAAATACATGCAGGGAGATTATAGTTTCCCCATGGTCCATAGTTTCCTTGCTAGCAAAAGATTTGCCTGAGCTTTGCTGGGTTTCATTTTTTTCATTGATACCATATCATCCGCAAGTATTTCAAATTTCATTTTTCCACAGCTAAGGTTATGTTCCAAAGTTACATGTTACATTAATTGCAAAGTCATTTTGCATAAATGCACATTCTTGCAACTGTTGGATTTAGCATCTTTCAAGAGAACTACACGCTTCACTTGAAAGATGGCCGTCCAATGACTGAGAATGTGCACAAGTTGCACATGTTCTTGCATTCGTAAGTTCTATTGTATTTCTGCAAGAAAAATCTTTCAAACTAATCAACTTGGCTAATTGTGTATAGCAGCCAAAGGCAGACCAAAAAAAAAAAGTTGAAACAAAATTATTCGGAAAAAGAGTTCAAGACACAAATCAAATCTCTTCAATGTCATTTAGTTTCATGTACGACAATTTCATTCAATGCCACAAATGGCATACAGAGAAAATTGGGATTCCACAGCATCTCCAATTAAATACGGGCTGCTGCATACTTAATGCAACAGCGGACCTTATGATTATTGATGAAATACATATCTGAATCACAAATAGAGTGCAATAATCAAAACTAATATTAGTGTCGATCTACCTCAAACAGTGACAGCACGCTTAAGTGAGATAAGAGCTTTTTTAATTCTCTCTACAGCTGCCTGTAGTGTGGTGAGAGATGCTGCATAAGAGATGCGTATGCAGTTGTCATCTCCAAAGGCACCCCCTGGGACCACTGCAACCTGCAAAGCAATAGCCATAACCCTATTATGATGATCTACTAAGTGTTAACTTTCATCGTGTAACAGATAAATTAATTGGAGGTTTTTTTTTTCTCAGATTTCACATTATTGAAGACAAATGATTCTCAATCACTGATAAAAGGGAAAATTTCTACCAACAGGTACCTGTGCCTTGTCAAGTAGGTACCGGCAAAGGGAGTCGGAATCATCAATTCTACCAAAACCTTCAACCTCTACTCCATAGTAAGAGCAGACATCAATGAAGAGATAAAATGCTCCCTGAAAGCAGAAACCACTAGAATTGGAAGATTGAAACATGGAAAAAGGCATAAAATGAGATTTTCAAATACATGACTACGTGCTAGCACCTGAGGTTCAGACATCTTAATGCCTTCCATTTCTCCGAAGCTTTTAATCAAGAAATCCCTCCGTTCCTTGAATGCTTTCACCATGGTAGCTACTGGTTCCCCACCAGCATAGCCAAGTCCTAGTGCAGCAACTGCTGCTTTTTGAGCAATACTGCTGGCACCTGAAGTGAACTGCATAAAGATATTACTGAGATTAATCAGAGTTCGTATAAGGGCACAGTTCAGTTCACATGCATAACACAAAATGGGATCATGACCAATAGCGACAAACTTTATCTGCTCTTAGACTCAAAAGGATTAGTTATGAAAGGCAACCAGAGCACTTAGCAATTGCTTACTTGTTCCTATTCAACCAACTACATGCTTGATGTAGGACTTGATATAGTACACCTACCTCTCAGATAAACATTTCCAATCATACGATTATAAACTAAATCCCTACCAGTCAAGTCTCTAGAGTTCTCATTGGAATCCTTTGAGCCCGAATGAATGACGCTAAGCTTCTAAGTCATATAGGATTACCTAGTTGGCATTGTACCATTTGCAAAAGTTCAGCAGTGCAATAGTCAAAGAAAAATCCCATTTCATCAAATGGAGAACTTCACCAAGATTCGTGATGCACCACCAAACTTATTCCAGTTCCAAGATCTTAGATAAGAATGACATTGATTTGATCTGAGATTGCTTCTCCAGCACCATATAATACACACATCAATAAATTCCATTCAGATGTATTATATCAAATGACATTGATATAACTATCTGATTTGAGGTATCTAACTAGTGCAGTATAATAAAGACTAAAACACCTCAATAAATACCAAATCATTAATTAATATCATACTAACTACAAAATCAAAGCCAGCTACACAAACAATGACAAAGTAATGTGAAGTTTTGTCTCTTCATTAGTTTCCTATGGGATTAAATTTAGACAGGCCCATCTCAGAAACCCGGGGGTACAAGTGCTTCAGTATATAATATATGTGCTTATTAAAAGTAACCAAAAAAAAAAAAAAAAACACTATCCTAACATTTCAAATCACAACCAAAAGTAGCTCCATTTATCTCCTGTATGCTTTAGTCACACAACGAAATTTCAGGACTTCACATAAAAATATTAGGACCCTTTTCTATCTAGATTAGCATTTATTCTGCCTTTTTTAGTACCTTCAACTTCCACTTTCAGCATCATGAATCTTTCTTTCCATCGGCTAGTCCAAAAAAAAAACTCTTAATCAAGGGGACTAACATTGGATCTGTTAGATACCCAGCTATTTCCATTGCAAATATTCCCAAACATTGTAAGAACAGTAAATATCACAATTCTGTCCACCTCTATGATGATTAGAAAAGAAAAAAACTATCATAAACCTTGTTCAGAAGCCTGCCATTAATCCCAAGAAGTCCACACATAAAAATATCATTAATGCATTGATGGTATTCCGGAAGTCTGACATTGGTAAAAAATTAAATATACCAAATTCTGGATTCTAACAATCCTTGGACATTCAAATTGCCTTCTTCCAATGTGGTGGAGTTACCAAATTTTCAATCAAACGTACAAGAATTGCTTCATCCATCATATACAGTATGAATAACTTTGAAAACCCAATGAATACACATTTAATCAGGAAAAAAAAAGAACAGGAACATCATTCATCCAGGTATTAAATCTAGAGTTATACTCTGGTTAAAAGAAAAATCAGCACATGATGGATAAAATTTATCAACAGAATGAATGCTGCAGGTGCATATGATGCAATACCTGACTCTGTATCTTGTTGCATGCTGCAAGAAAGTGCCTAGGGGCAGCAAGATATCCAAGTCTCCAACCAGTCATTGCAAAAGCCTAGAATTTTCCAAAATTTAAAATATCAATTCCCAAGTTGAGGGTTAGAAATTTAGGTTATCAACAGAAACATAACTAAAATAGTGTTTGAATTTTGGAAAAATCATTTAAAGTTACCTTCGAAAAGCCATTAACAGTTAAAGTCCTTTCCCACATGCCCGGCAGTGATGCAAAACTTGTGTGGGTGGCTGGTGCATAAATTATGTGCTCATATATTTCATCAGATAAAACCTGGATGCAAGCCAAAGAAATTCAGGACCACAAGGCAAAAAATGCAAAGGGCTTGCTTTCAGTTTCAGAGAACATACGAGAAGCCTCGGATGTTTTGCCACAATCCGTGCAATCTCTTCAAGCAATTCTTTTGGATAAACAGAACCAGTTGGATTAGATGGAGAGCAAAGAATCAAGAGTCTTGATTTTTCATTGATTTTGGATTCAAGTAGCTTTGGATCGAGAAGAAAATTTTCAGATATAGATGTCGGAAGGATCACAGGTGTTGCATCAGCCAGCCTTACAATTTCTGGGTAACTAACCCAGTAGGGTCCTGGAATTATAACCTATCAAAAAATATTGGCCAACATCAGCTAATTGCAGCACATGTTCATTTTACACATCATTTTTGCAATTAAAACGTCAAACAAGTTGTAAATGAATGAGATGCACTCTCATTTCGACTACATAAATTTCCACAATGCAGAAAACCAGAGTTCCAGCATCTCTTAACCTGATACAAAAATGAGAATATGCAAATGTATTCACCGCCCAACAATCAAACGACAGGCAGGAATATCAATCAATTAATAGCAGAATAGTAGCATAATAATAATTGCACTAAGTTCAAAATTTTACCTCATCTCCAGGACCACAAACTGCAAGTACAGCTTGAACTATACTCTGCTTGGCTCCATTACTCACTAAAATCTCATTAGGTGCATAAGAGAGGCCATTCTCCTCTGTCAAAATTAAATAAATAACATAAAGAAAGTGTAAAAACTATTATGTCCATATGTGCCAAACAGTTTAATAATGGAGAAATGCTCCAAAAATAAACTGACCCTTCAGCTTATGACAAATTGCAGTCCGAACTTCTAATGTACCAGCATTTGGAGTATACCTTGTGTAGCCTTCACGAATTGCATTTATTCCAGCCTAACTTTTCCACAGCAAAAAGAAAATAAAAAAGAAAAGGAAAGAAAACCACTCATATTAGTGCTAATATCAAGTTTCAGGAACAGAACATAAACAGAAAAAACACACCTATGAAAGTTCCAAAACAGACAAATAAAAAAGAGATTCACCTCTGCTATTGGAGCTGGTGTATCAAAATCAGGTTCTCCAGCAGCCAACCGAATAACAGGAACTCCAGCTTCTAAAAGAGAAGTAGCAAGGTCCATTATGGCGACAGTCTTGGATGGTTTTAAGGAATTAACTCTAGGGCTCAAAGAAATATCAAGTTCCATCTTCTCAGAGGCGCTTTCTGAATCCACCACTGCACTTATTCTAGATAACTGCACTTGTCTGGAAACCTGTAATGGTCTACAAAGAACTAAGATGTGGTTAAACAAACATGTAAATTCCAACAATGTATCATATTCAAATAACTAATCTAGCAGGACTTATTGCACTACTCATCTTTCAATTTTCATTTTGCAAGGATCGAACTTGAGGCCTTTTCAACAATCTCACAATCAAAAAAAGACATAATTGCCAAAAAAGATCGAATGTGAAAAGAAGAAGTCAGCAATTAAAAGAAAGCAAAATCATTAGGACCCAACAACCAGTGCAACAAAAAGATTTAAACTTTATAAGCAATTTCACAAAAACCATCAGTCTCCAACCAAAAGACAGCATAAAGAGAAACCACCAACTTAAATTTTATTAAAAACTCCATCAAATTTTGCTTACATACAGATAAAGAAACAGTATAAAGCAAGCACAGAACTAACTAAAAAAAAAAAGTTGAGTAGGCAAAGAAAGAGACTTTACTTGAGCAAAAAGTTGCAACAACGAGAAGGGAATGATAAGGATCCGGAGCTGTGAGAACCCAGATCAAATCCAAGAGAGTGATGGCCAGAACCCAGACGAGAAATGGTTGAAGCTGAAGTATGAAGAGGAGCAACAGCCATCGCTGGATCAAAACAGAGTTGAGAAAGTTTTTGGCTGTTTGGAGATGAAGATGTACTTATTCTACACTACAACTAACAATGAATCTCTAAAGTTACTTTAAAGGAAGAATCTTTTTGTTTGGGGGAGTTGGTGGGAAATTGAAGAGAGAGGGTTGGTTGGGACTTGGGACTTGCACTTTGGGGTATGGTATGCCAAATATCATCTTACCCGTTCATTTTTGTGTTTGGGCCCATCAAGCCTAAATTAGTTGAAGATCCGACGCTCCATTTATCACCTTCCTATTATTTGTTACATAAGAATTCTTTCTCTCTCATTCTTTTTTTTAACCATTCAACCGCACTACCATTCAACCACAAGAGTGTTAAATATTTTCCAATAATGAAACCTTTATTTAAAAGAAAATAATTTTTTACCAGCTTTCAATAGTTGTCGTTAAAAATTCTTCCGTCAAGATATATTATACCAACAATCGAGTTTATAATATATGATAAAAAATATAAGATATTCATAATATTTATAATAAATTTAGTATACAGGCAGAGTAGGCAAAAAAAAATTTTATTATATTAATATGTTATTTTTGCAGAAAATAAAAATTAAGTGGTGTAAATATATATTGATAATGAAATGGCTCCATTGGCCATCACCGAGTTAGTTGTTTTAGGAATTGGATTAATTCATTTTGATGTACATTTTAAGAAAAGTAGGTAGATTTAGGATAATTATATGATAAGTGGTGTAAATATATATTATTGATGGAATAGGTATGCTTGCCTTTTTTTTTTTTTTTTTTTTTGATGGAAATAGGTATGCTTGCCTAAGTTGCCTTAGTAGGCGAAAGGAAGATGTGGGATTTTGACTAGGCAGCTCAAGTATCACCACCTACCCCATCCACCTACCTAAAGCTAAGCCATTGTGGAAGTAACACACTGTAACTAGAGCATTTGGTTTGGTTAACTCGATTATTTTGATTCGATGTAATTATTCAGTTAATTCGATTCAATTTTTACTTAAATTCGGTTTAGTTTGATTTTAAATATTAAAAATTAAAATTATTTTCGGTTTGATTTTGTACATAAAAATTTCAGTTACCTAAAATTTTATTTTTTATTAAAAATATTTTATATAATATATAAGTAAAAATAATAATTTAAATATTAAAATAAATTATAATTTTGAAAATATGATTTTATTTTGGTTGGTTTTGTTTTTTGATATAAAATATTCAATTAATTTGGTTCGGTTAATTTGATTTTTTTAAAAAATAATTCGGTTTGATTTTTATGTTTATAAATTATTATTTCAGTTAATTCAATTTTAGGTAATTTTGGTTTAATTTGATTTACAAAGCTAACCTTCTTCAGCAGAATTTTTTTTTTTTTTTAACATATGACACGGGTCTCGATGTAATTGGAATATAACTTGAACTCAAATTTTATCCTCCAAAATTACCATTTTTGCTACTTGAGTTTAGCTTCAGGTATATATTTGACCCCCTTTTGTTTTAAACATTTAGTTTGAGTAGTTAATTTTCAATATTACAAAAGAGAAAACCAATAAAAGTGAGGGTTCAATTTTTGATTTCCACAACTAAATTTTCACATCTTTTACCCCATGCTCACGAGGACTGCGGGGGACTACACTCGAGCTTTTGTGATACTTCAATTCCACTGCTTACCACAAATGGAAAAGCATACCATATACCATATGTATGTAAAAGTGGATTAACCTTACAACCTCCTTTGTGAGATTTTTTTTTTTCTTTTTTAGAGTCATTCTACTGTGCAAATGTTTGTACCGGTACAAATAAAATTATTAGCCATTAGAAATGAAATTATTAGCCATTAGATTAATTGTTATTTAATTGTAACCATTGATATATTTTACAGGTATTGATACACCAAGATATTCAATGGTTGTAATTAAATAAAAACTAATCTAACGGTTGTAATTTCATTTGTACCGGTGCAAACATTTGTACTATAGCAAAAGCCTCTTTTTTAATGTGAATGGGGGCTAAAGAAAGTTAAGTCTCGACACACTAATTTTCAAATTAGGACCAGCATAT
Source organism: Macaranga tanarius (assembly GCA_949673435.1). Classification (NCBI taxonomy): domain Eukaryota; kingdom Viridiplantae; phylum Streptophyta; class Magnoliopsida; order Malpighiales; family Euphorbiaceae; genus Macaranga; species Macaranga tanarius. The sequence continues at coordinate 30,082 of CATIWO010166676.1, forward strand.
GTAATGCAAAATTATTATTTTTTTTCACCATTCAACTCTATTTTCATTCTGCAACTCTCAAACAAAGTTTCATTCCTTGCCCTATTTTGCCATCTCTTTTCATTACCTTCCTTAACCTTCTTCTCTACCATTTCCATCAACTTTAAGAGAAATTGTTTGCAATTAATAATGCTTTATATATTGATTGCCTTTCCTATAATGAATTTCACAAAATTAAAATTTAAGGCAAAATACGACTCAAAATTTTTGATAGTTATTATAAATTATAAAGAAATTTGTTTGTTCTATCATCATTGCTAACGCATGCATATAGTAGTTATTGATCATATAAATAGCATAACTTCTTGAAGTTGATTTTTTTTTTAACATGGTCGTCTTGAGGACAACCTGATTGTAAAATATTTATTTTATATCTATTATCATTATCATTAATATAATAATATTTAGTGGAAGACAAAAATATTATATCCTTGACTATGCACCACTAAAAATTAATCATGGAATATTTATGTTCTAAGGCCTTAGCCTAAACTATTTGGTTTAGGCCTTATTTACATTGCTAAATTATTCAACTAAACATTTAAATTATCCAAATTACAAACTTATTAATTAAATATATAAATAATTAAAAAGTTACTTAAAAATATTTTAAAAATTAAGGACCACTTAAAAATTTATCACAATAAAATATAAAAATAATTCAAATTTTACTTAAAAAATTAAGGATTGATTTAATAGAAAATATAGGTTTATGAATTTATTAGGAATTTTAAAAAATTATAGGGACTAAACTAGAAACTTTACTGACACCATTTACCTCTAATTTTAACGGAAGGCCTTAATGTGTAGAAAAACATAAGTGTAGGGTGTCAATGTGAACAAAAATAAAAGTGTAAGGTCTCAATTTTTTACATTTCATATATTTATGTTATATGATTTAAATAAAATTAAAAAGTACAAATTTAAAGGTAAAAAATGTTCAAAATAAAATTTTAAAATGTTAAAGGTTATCGGGTAAAGTTAAAGCTTTTTTTTTTTTTTTTTTTGGTCAAAGATGGAATTGGTCATTAAAGAAAAGTATAAGATTACAATTAGAGTTCCAGCTTCTCACAAAGACTAGCAAAGAAGGCTTGGATCTGATAGTCGGGGCTTTTTTAGCCAAACTGTGGGCTGCCTGATTAGCTTCTCTCCTAACAAAACCAAAGCTACAGGAGATAAACTTTGTCACCAATTTTGTAACATAAAAAATAATGGTCTCGTAGAACTTATCACGCTGTATAATGCCTGCTGCTGCCTCCATCACAGCCTTACAATCCCCTTCAAAGATGACATGGTTATAGATTGCTCACAAGCTTCTCTCAACGCCATTGCTTCAAGCACTAAAAGATGAACCTAGGCAATAAGCCAGATATAGATGCAACATATTAACTTTCAAGACTTTAACTTTTTGCTATTGCCAAACTAAAACAATGATAGCCACTGCTTTTTGGAAAAACGCTATGTGCTTTTCCAAAAGATCAAATGTGCTTGTAGAGATACTACATACTACATAAATTTTTTCAAGTCATGCTAACTTAAATTTTTAGTCCGTCGTTGTATATTAATCAACAATGAAGCTATCACAAAAATTCTATATTTTCTCAATCACTAAAATATAATTGCTTGGTTGCGTATCACAACTATTAAAAAAGGGAAAAAGAAATAATACAAAAGACCCTTCAAAGCGTAAAATGCAAGCAAACACCAAGCACCATTAAGCTCAAGCATTGCTCATTCACATGATGAACTTCTCTTTTTCATTTCATAAAGTTTTTTGAAGGCATTTGAATGAGCTTTAGAGCTGAGATCTACACTCCCCACATTTGCTGCCCTATGAGTGAATGTGTGTGTGTGACATTTTTTAATGCCACCCATCTTGAATGATAAGCAACCCTCTTCAACTCCACTAGCTCAAGGAAATCAATCCTATGTCAAAAAAATTATCATAGCAGTTATTTTTTCCTTATTTTTATTTTCTGCTGTTCTTTTATTTATGTTTTTACCTGGACCTGACACACTAGATTGGATATTATTTCATGCCTCAAAGGATTCGAGCAGAACAACAATAATAGATGTTCCTCACCAACAAGGGAGGGTTTCAGGATTAAAATCATAGAGCAGAGATACAAGGGTAAGGTACACTATAAAGTTCTAAACTTCTTCACAATATGAACATACATTCTTGTTCATCATAAATCCATGCCCATTAAAATGTTGGACAGGCTAAAAGGCAGAAAATGCAAAATGTGTCTTGCTGAAAACTTTGCAAACAGTAGCCTATAGCAAAATTTTAACCCAAGTGCGACTTAAAACTCGACAATCTAAAATAAGTACAACGTTGTTCTGCATTTGAAAACCAACTGCACAATATAACCAATTTATTAGTGATTTAGGATTTCAAAATCTACATAAAAGCACTTTTGGCATGAAATTGGAAATGGAGGCTTATGAGATGACATACAAAAAGCAATCCAAATTCCACGATAAGATGTTTTAAGTAGAACAACAACATTTTCCTTGATCTATCCCCTACAATAAACTTCTGCAACATATGCCATCATGAACAATTTTCACAAATAAGACATGCTTGACTCAGTTATTAAGTATATGTATTAACAAAAGACCAAATTTGAAATCAAAATTTCAATCAAGAAATTCAAGAAATAGTAAGCATTAGTTCCAGGTCCTCTTTCATGGAAAAAGAGCTACCATTATTTTTGCTATTTCATCCCTAGAGAACACCAAAACCACTAAAATAAAAAAGAATCTTCAGCTGCATAACTGCTTAACCAGAATGAAATGTGAGCATACCAAAAAAAAACTAAAGAGACAAACAATGAGTGAAATCTGTAATAATATTAGTCAACGGCGCATCAGAGTTGATTTACACTGAAAATATTGAACAATGTAGGTCATAAAAATGCGAAAACGAAACTTCGGAACATACAGTACCTCAAATCCTGGTGCAAGAAGAATCAAAATCATCAGGAGCCACGCGAGAAATCCAGTTACTGAGAGTGCGCTTAATATCCGAGTGATTAACATAAGCCAATTCATACATACTACACAAATTCACAACAAGTGTCTCATTCAAAGCAACAGTCGGCACTCTCTCGAGAGAACTCTCCAAAACTTTAATCGAATCGGACAAATCCCTCAAATACATTAAGCATAAGGCTTTATTATTAATAGCAACAACATCCATAGCATCTCTCTCAATACACTCCTCGTACTCCCTAACTGCCGACACATAATCTTTCCCAACTAAATACACCAATGCCTTATTCCTATTAATCAAATTCCTAAACTCAACCTCACTCAACATCTCACCATCATCTTTTCTCTCATTGAACAATTCCTCAACCTGATTAAACGACCGTTTCGCACCGTCTAAATCCCCAATTTGCATCTCAATATGCCCTAATTTCGACAATAAAGCCGGATCTAAATTACCCGAAGAAGAAAGCAAATTCTTAATCAAATCTAAACAAACACTAAATTCTTTACTCTTTAAATGCTCAGTAATTATCCCATTAATAACAAAAACCTCTCTTTTTCTCCAAATTTTCGCCGAAATTTCATTATTTTTTTCATTTTTAGCTTTTACCTTTCCACGAACAAAATCAAGCAGCAGATAAAACCGATCCAAGCCTTCCTGTCGGTTACCTAATTTGATCGGAATCAATGCGTGTAACCACCGGAGAGAGAATGGAACCATTGAACCGGACCGGTTCGGGTATATTTTCGGGTAGGTTTGGTAGAGATAATGGTGGCTGTCGAAATCGTCGAGAGAATCGAGCTCCGTTAGAGCATCTTTGAAACGGCGTAGTTTTGAGAGAGCGAGGACGTTGTAGGCGAGGTACGTGAGGTGGTCGTGAGGCGTGTTGAGGAGAGAGAGGGAGCGTGTACGTGCCACTTTGTCGAGGATTGATCGCCAGCTGCCGCGGTTGGCTAGCTCTTGTAGAGAGGCGAGCTCGTGGGCTAGGTCGTTGAGAGTGGTGAATTGGTTTGATAATGGATCGGAGGAGAGTGAGACGGGTTCCGGTTGTGGGTCGGGTGCATTTGGATCCATGGATGGATGATGATCCGGTGGCCGGAGATTTGTAGTTGGCTTGAGGAAGAAGATGCTTTGTGCGAATTCCTGCACTCGATTTATCAAATGGGATTAAACGTTATTTGTAAACTATCATGCACGACACCTCTATTAAGAGGTGTGTCCGTTTCAAAAATGTTTTGTACATCGATACATTTTAGAAATTTGTGGAAAATATTTCGGGGTTATTTCTGTAAATAAGATAAAATTTTGAGGCCATTTTCAAAAATTAACCGGAATTAGATGTCGAATTCTTGAGTTTTCTAACATGTCATTGGATAAACCGAAATTACAGACAATATTTTTCAATGAAGATGTCAATGAAAATGTGTAATATTTTATAAATTGATGTGTAATATTTTATAAATTGATGTGTAATATTTTATAAATTGATGTGTAGAATATTTTAGATGGATAATTGTTTATTTATGATTATTTAGAAAATATATATTATTAAGAGTGTTATTATTTTATTTATAAATATAGGATAAAATGAACATTTGTTGATTTTCAGTTGTAAAAGAATGTTTTTTTTTTGTATTTATAAATGTTATTATCATATTTTTTGACATATTTCACAATTATTTTTATGATAAAAAATATCATTAACCATGAAAAATACACTTTTAAATTGAACTTAATTTATAATTTATATAAATTAAAATTTATAATTTTTTATATTTATAAATTTACCCCTATATTTTTAATATT
>CATIWO010166690.1:0-17193 GCA_949673435.1 Macaranga tanarius
TATCATTCCATTGATATTTAGATTGTGAAGACATAGCCTTTGCTCTAGTAGTTAAGGCTCCGATCAACATATATATTAAGGTTTCCGCTGCTGGAGAAAAGGGTCAGTATTCTAAATCTCTTTGTGATTTATTGTTCTTCCCTGTTTTTCCTTTCATAATTTAATTGGGTAACTAAAGAATAGAAATTTTTTAAAAAATTACAATAAAAAGTATTATTGAAAATGAGGATATATGTCTCTTTTGCACTCTAAAAATATTAAAAGTGAAGTGCAAATATAAAGTGGTGGAATGTAAAAATCTCCACCCAACACTACAAAAAATTTAAGATATAGTGATGGGCTAAGAAGATAAGTTTTATTTTGTTGTCTCTATAATGATTTTAAATCAAAAATAGGTGACAAGTTATATTTTTGTCTTTATAGTTTATATTTACAAAGATAATTTTTATTTTGTTGTCTCTATTGAGATATGAGACTTAAATCCCATATTATTAGTAAGTAAATAAGAACTTTGTACTTCTCTTTATAAATTTTTATATTATAATTTAAATTTTTAGATAATATATAAATAATTAGATTTAAAAATAATTTAATTTTGTCTCTATAAACAAATAAATTTGTCTTCATAAATTAATATATAAAGAAACGACAATATTATTTTTTCTCTATGTCTTATAGAGACAAAAGCTGAAATGACAAAAATAGAGATGAAGTAAAATTGTCTCTATAAACTATAGAAATAAATTTTATTATTTATAAAGACAACTATTATAGTCTCTACAAATTATTTTTTTTTTTGTAGTGCAAATATGTATATTTAGTAGTAAAATATTTATTAAGTAATATAACATTCATCTAACTACATTGAATTCACAATAAAAATTTAGATTCATTTTTAATTTTATTAAAGGAGTGTAAGCGTTACACCTGTAATATATTAACCCCTTTATTCTTGTTTGGTAAACATTAGAATATTAAGGTTTACCCCCTTAATAATTTAACTCCACTTAAATGCATTTTTGTTGATTTAGGTGGGAATAGGACAAAGGCTCGTAAAAAAGCTCTTTACTGAAAAAATAAATATTTTTCATTTTTACAAAATAAGTTACAAATAAAATCTATAAAAGAATATATAAATCAACTTAAATTTTTATGGTGATTTTATTATTTCTATCTTTTGCTTATAATTTCTATCTTGTTATTGCCACTTGTGTACATTTATGTGTATGAATGCATAAATATATATTATATATTTTAACTTTCATGAATTTTTTTAATTATATGATATTTTTAAGATTAAGTTTTATTACTTATAAAAATTTAGTATTTTTTATTTATTTTTATTATTTTAATTATTGCATAAAAATTTTATTAAAATTTTTTACATAACTCCACACTTTATCAATTACCTTTTATTTAACAAACAAGGTTAGCAATTTAACTATTATACCTAGTTACTACTTACACTTGTACTGTTATTTATTTAATGGTTACACCTATAATTATTATACCTTATTTTTTAAACCTGATCCAAATGCACCCTTGATAATGTAGAGATTTTTCACATTTCTAGTCTCAAAAAGAAAGAAGAGGATTTTCTATTACTATAAAGACCTTCAAATACCCATTACAACACTATTTAAAAAAATTAATTAGAGCTTGTTGGAGAAAAAAGAAGGATAACCATAAACAATAATCAAACAATGACTTGTTATATCTACTCATTCATCCTATGAATTACAAAGAGTAGAAAAAAACTCATAGACAATAAATAAAATATCAAAATTAACAAACATTAAAACTACAATAGAAAAGAAAAAAAATAGCTAGACAAACAAAGAAATTAAAGTAAAACAACAAGGGATTGGTTGTTCACCAGCAAATAGCCAACAAACATTCCCCAATTTAAAAATTAAATTATTTTTTCTAAATTTTATCTATCTATGGTTGTAGCTGTCATGTCCGCACCTGAATAATTAAAGATATTTTGAGTCAGGATTAAATCATAATGAAAATGAGTTTAGAAGAAGGACTTAATTGAAATAAATAAAGTTTAGGAGTTAAGGGAGAAGTATAGCTTAAACCGCCATAGGAAAAAAAAATGAAATGATGAATGGGCCACATGTTGGCCCTTGAAGAGGCAATGGGTGACTCATGCACATTATGCACGTAAATAGCAAAAGAAATGGTGAACGATACCATTTTTGGTACCAAAACAATTAAAAAAAAAAAGAAGAGAAAAAGAGAGCAACAAGCGGGAGAAGGAAAAACAGAAAAAGAAGAAGGAGCCAACGGTAGTGTGAGTGGATTACATTCTGTTCCTTCTTACATATTTATTTATTTATTTTGATGAATTTTTATTTTATTTATTCAATTTATTTTGTTGTATTTAATTTTTGATACAGTTAAAATATTCTTGATATTTGTTGTGATTTGTGCTTCCTATGGAATTTGAGAAAATAATAATAATAAGAATAATAACAACAACAACAACAACAACAACAACAACAACAACAACAACAACAACAATAATAATAATAATAATAATAATAATATATAAAGGAAATATAGATAGATTATTGATCGATAATGAAATATTTATATATAAATGTTTGAAAATGTGATTATTTTGATGAACATATGTACTTAAAAGGAAAGGTTGCAGTAAGACCGTGCCCGGAGTACGACTGGGTTTTGTGAAATATAAGACTGTGTCTGGAACACAACAACTCACGTGTGAATAATATTTTTGTACATGAGGTACAATGACTTAAGAAATAGATAAGTTAAAGTGAGAATACTACAACATCCAAATTATAAAATGAACACATAAAGTATTCAAGTCTCTGATATAGAGACTAAAGATATAAAATACTCCAATGACAACAAATATGAGAAAATAAAAATAATACACAAATACACAAGAACCATTAAGAAGAATATAATGATGAGTACCAACACATACGATACCAAGAGATAGTAAGTCCATGTCCGGGACATGGCAGGGTTTGGTGAATTGTAAGACGGTATCCGAAATACTACAATTTACCCCTGAGATATGATGTAAGACCGTACCTGGGGTACGACAATCTAAGGAATTGACGGAAATGTAATACAACTCTGTGTGAGCAGTGAGATTGTGATATTATCTTTGGGACGTGCTGGCATAACCTTTGGTGGCCAAGTCAGCATACTATAAATGATAATTGTAATAACCTTCGGTGTGGTGTTAGTACTAGCCACACTGATATCTACTTGTGCGTATGGTACGCTGCTCTAAAGTTTATATGAGTGCATCTAAAACTCACATCGAAAAAATAATAATTTTCATATGGAACATAAAATTGAAAAGCCGAGATGGCTAGTACGACAGGGTCATACGCGTTATTTCTTTTGAGATGCGTTAAATAATGAGAAAAGTAAATATTATTTCGATAACATAATAATTATTCATGATTTTAAATTCAAGAATTGTTTTTATGCATATTTCTACTGAATGCACTGCTTGATGTTATTTACAACTGTTAAATTACTTCTAGTATGACTTGTTCTTTGGATCCCTTGCTATGATATTATTGAAATACACCTTTTTGTACTCTATTCACTCACTGAGTATTTTCTCGTAAAAATACTCACCACTCCTTTTTTTATAAATTAATTTTCCAAAATAGCAAGTTATTGAAAGTAGATGCATGAAAGATAGTCTGGAGTATAACTGGATAAGTGAAGCAGATTTAGTGGAGAATTTAAAGAGTAATGCTTTATAGATTAATTGGTAAAAGATAGTGCTATAAGTTTGAGCAGTTTGTATTCAATGGTTGTAATGTGAAACTTATGTATAGTTTCAAAGGTTTATTGGGTATGATTATTATATAAAAGATATATTTGTAAGAGATGTATGTATATATATATTTTAAGTTATTATTGGGTTATGGTAGATGAAATGGTTAAGATAAAAGTAATGCTTAGCCACAACAGTGCTCAAGTTAGGTAGGTTAAGGGTGCGACCTTCTAATATGGGTACTAGTGAAGTTAGGTGTTACACTTTTGGTATTAGAGCTTAGGTTAAAGAGCCTAGGTTAGTGGAATTCTGAGGATTTTAGAAATGGCAAGCAGAAATGAAAAGGTGTAGTAAGGATTGAATTCTTTAGTGGACTAACTGATTTGAGAAAGTGAAAATTGACTATGACTGTGTTTTAGAATTTATAGTTGATTGATGAGTTTTATTAGGGTCGTGTGCACATGAAGTATGAGATTCGTATCTATTTATATTGTATATAAATATCGAGGTATTGGTAGAGATAATTAGCAGGAATATAACACATGAGATCTAAGAAATAATTGGAGGTCAAATAATATTTGAGTACTCAATAATTTGAGGATTTAAGATCCGATTACGATTACAGTTATTAGATTATATGGATATTAATAAGTAAACTAGAACTTCTTGTCTGCTGGTGGTTGGATTTTACGTTTGTTTGTAAAATAGGTTGCTTTGCAGTATAGAGAAATTGAATAATGAAAGAAGTCAGATTCAGTTAAGATTGATAATAAAAATTGTTAAAATATCTCAATTATGAGTTGCATGAAGATGATAAGATCTCGAGGTGAAGAATAAGAGGAATATTTGGAAAATGATTGTTTTTGAACAATTTGATGATTGAAAGATTATAATCTAATTATGAAGATGGTTGATGGAACTTATAGATGATGGTGAGTTTTATTAAAATTGTTTGCTTAGTTAGTGTGAAATCTAAAATTAATGGAGTTATATTTTGGTTTATACCATTCTGTGATATAGGGATGATATATAAGTAGTAGAAATTGAGATGTTGATGGAAATAATTTAGTTGGAATATTCTTTGTAAAATGAAAAATTATGAATTAAGATAAGGATTGAGGTTGAGGCAACCTATTAAAATTATATATTTGTGAGAATCAACATAAATATTTTATGGATATTCAATTCGCTGAAAAAGGAATGGAAATCAAGACGAAGAATGAATAAAGAAGTGAAAAGCAATAAAGATTCTAAATTATTATTTAACCTAAATGAAGTAATGGTATGAAGTTGACTATGTGAAATGAACTTTAACAAGGATAGTGAGCTAGTGGAAGAATTATTAAATTATGATAAGAGTATAAGTATGAGGAATAAGTACGGTAAAAAGATGGTTGTTTAAGTAAATGTGTAGAATAAGGAACTAAGGGTTTAGAATTAAAATATTTATTTAGAGTTGTTCTAATATATGGATACTAAAGGTATAGTTAAAAAAAAATTTAAGCTCAATTGTATATTAGATTAGCGCATTAGAGTTGTGCAACGGAAGCAGAATGAGCAGACTTCCATCTAAGGTTAAATCGATGATTAGTTGATTAGTTGAAAAGAACGACATGAAAGTTTTTGCTACTACTAATTATGGTAGCAAATGATGATGATGAGCATAGGGTAGACATATATATATATATATATGTATAATAAATGTCGATGTGATTAAGGTTTGGTAAATATTAGCAAATGAAGTTGTATTTTGATGGTGAAGATCATTGAATTATTTAATTTAATATTTCAGGATATGGCACATTTTAAGGGAGAAAGGTTAGTTAATCAGGATAGAGGTAGAGGTAGAGGCAGAGGCCGAGGCCGAGGTTGAGGTCGGGGTGCTCTAGGGAGAAGAACTGGTATAGCCAATTGGACTGAGAGCTCTAATAGGAGTTGGACATAACTAAGAGGAGCTCGAGTAAGTAATGAGTGTGAAAGCTTGAGATCTAGGGCTTTCGTACCAAATATTGGAAACATACCTAGGAGAGCACGGAACGATCATCCTCCGCTAGTGCAAGAGAATGGTATAAATCCTCTAATACCTCTAGTGGTGCACTTAGATGCTATAGAGTTGGGAGTTGGCACGCACAATGACTATGGTGTTAACTGAGAGTAAGAGGTATAAAAAGCCTGGAGATATCATTGAACACGCCAAAAAGTGTGGGGCGTATAATTTTTACGGATCTTTAAATCCTGGTTAAGCTAATAAATGGATAAGGATAGTAGAGAAAGCCTTTAATACATTGCGACTAAGTGATAAGGAAAATATGAATAATGTATATGGTTTGATGTTCGATAAGGCAGATGACTGGTTAGCTAGAATTAAGAACTTGTTTAGTGAAACTCTGACTTGGCAAGTTTTTAGAGAAGAGTTTATTAAGGATTATTTGACAGAAAATTATAGGAAGAAAAAGGTAGCATCATTTATTACACTGGTGCAAGGATCAATGACTGTTAGAGAATATGTCGACAAATTTGAAGATCTATGTAGATATGCAAAAGATATTTATCCTATGGAGGAGATGAAAATAAAAAAATTTAAAGAAGGATTGCATATTATTTTGAGGTGTAAGTTGAATTTATACATTGAAACTACGTTTAAAGGCTGGGTGGAGAAAGCTATGGACCAAAAGAAATTTAAAAAGGAATTAGAGCAGACCATGAAGGCTAGGGCTAGTCGATCTAAATCTTATGAATAGCCTAAAAAAATAAAAAGTGAAAAGTCACGATACCACCCATATTCTAAGGGCAATGATAAGGTTGGAGAAACTAGTCAATCTCGAGGTAGTCCAATGTCGGAAAGAGAACCGATGGCACCACCTAGGAAAAAATTAGTTGCAAACTCTATACAGTTAGGGAGAACTGCAATATCTTAGTACAATAGGTGTAAGACACACCATGAAGGTATTTATCCTAGAAGGGATGTTAGATGTTTTCAATGTAAAGGATTAGGACACTACGCCCGAGAATGTACTCGAGCAATGCAAAAGAAAAGATCTAAGCAAAGATCATACATTCCTCAGAATGCAACAACTGATGCTGGTTGAAGTGAAGCTAGTGGAATGTTTAGAACATCACAAAATGGGCCAAGAGAGTTTGATAATTTTGGTAAAAAAGAGTAGCAATCTAGAATGTTTACAGCAACTGAGCAGCGAGGGGTAAATACCCCTGATGTAAAATAAGGTATAGTAAATTTGTAAGGTAGACTCTTTAGCAAATAAGATAATTATAGTGTTATAAGATTATTTATGTTAAATGTATTTGTGTTTAATCTTAAGAATTGTTGTAAGAACTAGTATTAAGTGATATACAGAGCAAAGAAATGTATATGTATAAGGATGAAGGAAAAATGGAATAATAAGAGGTTTTGTTTGTTTATTTACATAAGCAATGAATATTGAAGTTATTAAAAATGTAATCTTAAGGTTTAGGAATTAAGTTTGATTTATATTCAGGTGTAATAGTTGATTTGACATTGACTTTTATTAATAAGAAATATGTGTGTTGCTAGTACAGAAACTATATGAAGGAATTGTTAAACTGAGTAATGCTATAAAGAATTCTAAAGAATAAAATTTTGGTTATGATAATTAGAAATAAGAAAAATTGAGGTTATAATAAAATGATTTTGTTGAGGTATGCATAGCAATTGTCCATTAAATTTTGATGACGAAATTTCTTAAGTGGGGCAGAATTGTCATGTCCGCACTCGAATAATTAAAGTTATTTTGTGTCAGGACTAAATCGTAATGAAAATAAGTCTAGAAGAAAGAATTAATTGAAAGAAATGAAGTTCAGGGGTTAAGGGAGAAGTATAGCTTAAACAACCATAGGAAAAAAATGAAATGATGAATGGGCCACGTGTTGGCCTATGAAGAGGCAATGGGTGACTCATGCACATTATGCATGTAAATAGTAAAAGAAATGGTGAATGGTACCATTTTTGGTACCAAAACAATTTTTAAAAAAAAGAAGAGAAAAAAAGAGCAATGAGCGGGAGAAGAAAAAAGAGGAAAAGAAGGAGGAGTCAACAGTTGTGTGAATGGATCACATTCTGTTCCTTCTTACATATTAATTAATTAATTAAATTATTTATTTATTTTGATGGATTTTTATTTTTTTTATTCAATATATTTTGTTGTATTTAATTTTTGATACAGTTAAAATATTCTTGATATTTGTTGTGATTTGTGCTTCCTATGGAATTTTAGAAAATAATAATAATAATAATAATAATAATAATAATAATAATAATAATAATAATAATAATAATAATAATAATTAAATATATAAAGGAAATATAGATTATTGATCGATAATGAAATATTTATATATAAATATTTGAAAATATGATTATTTTGATGAACATATATACTTGAAAGGAAAGGTTGTAGTAAGACCATACCTGGTTTCACAATCGTGCACTAAATGCATATCCATTTGTCACTCGTTGCATTTGCATAGTATATATAGATATATATATATATATATATTGATTGAATTGAAATAGGATAAGCATATATAGTTAAGTTAGGCTTAGGATTAAATTGAGGTTAATTCCTGATTAAGGAGCAAGAATTTTTAAATTTTGATGATACTCAAATTGAGTAAAATTAAGTGGGAATAAATAATATGAAGTGAAATTGAAGTTAAATTGAGGACTCAAGTGTCTAGGAAAGGTGTGGACTCGATTGGAATGAATAAATAGCATAAATGAAATAATTGGAAGCTTGAGGCTTTATGGATAACTTAACCAATTCATTAAGGGCCTAAAAGATTATTTTACAAGTTTTCTTAATTATTAAGGCTAGGAACCTCCTTAAATTCGTTCTCATTAGTGTATATACATATATGTTTAGAATTAAGGAAAGAAAAGGAAAGACAAAACATATGTGAATAGAAAAGGGAGAAGAGAAACCTAGGAAGTATTCTAAATCTCTTCAAGTGGGAGTGGATTTTTCAAGGAGAGTTTGATAGTCTAAACCTTTTCCAGACCATAATCATCAATTTTAAAGACTGTGGTGATTCAATTGGTAAGTAATTTATGTATTTTTGTTGTTTTAGGTTAGGGTTTATAAGTTGCAGATTTTGGATTTTGGGGTTTTTGAATTTGAGTCTCTATATTTTTGTTATAACTTGAGCTAGGAAGCTCTAATTTTAGTGTAATTTGATTCTATAGAAACATGAAAGAGCTCTCTAGAACTTTGTAGTTTTGAGTTTGAGTTGATTCAGTCTTTATCAGGGTTGAATAAGGCTATACTTTTTATTGCTCAATCTGTTAGGATTTATGACCTAGTTGTATTCATATGGTTATAATTATTTTTGTAGTGATCCAATTTAAGTGAAATTTTTACTAGATATTTTAGGTATAATAATTTGTAAAATTTAAGCTTCAAATCATTTGTTAATAATTCCTAGCAATTTTTCAAAGTTATCTCTGAATTCTATCCCTTAAGTGTAACTGAACTAAACTTGTGAAATTAAGTTTCATAACATGATTTGCATATCATTTGGGGGCTTCATGATATGACAATAATAAATTTCAATATTTGGATGAATTATAAATGGAATTGATTGATTTAGGTGCTGAAAAAGGAAATGGAGTTGTAAGTGAAAAGTAAAACTTTTGTGGAGCTATTTATGTGCTATTAAGACTACATTTTTATGAGTAGATGTTCAAGCCCTTTTAGTTCTATTTATAGCAGCTATAAATGAGCTTTTAAATATTATTTTATGAAATTGAATTAATATTTTTGAATTATTTTAATCTAGCTTTGTTATAATTTACATTATTGGTTTAAGTTGATACTTTGAGACAATAATAGTTTCAAGTTGATTAGTTTAATGTGTTACTACTTTATGTATGGTTATGCAATTTGGTTTGAAAGCATTTTAGATAGTTGATGACTTTATTAAGCTTAAAATCCTTTTTGGTTTTGTTTCCTTGAACTATGAAGAGAAATGGATGGTTTTGAATACTTCTTAGACTACAAATATGTTGACAATGTTTTGAATGATTATTTGATGGAAATAATATTTGATTTTATGGATTTCCATCCTATATGAGATGTGTGGATGTGTTGTGGTGTTATATGCACATATGAGGTTATGATATGTGTTATGGAGTTACGTGCACATCTAAGATTGTGATGGTTGTATTGGGTTTCGGGTCATAAACAGGCAGCAGAAAATAAAACTTTTAACCCTAAGAACCCTCACCAAGATCCAAGTAGTTCAGATTAAATCAATTCAATCGAGTGTAGAATCTTACCAAGACGAGTTCAAAGGCAAGATTGTAGGAAAGGAAGAGAGAAGGTTCACTCCGGTGACACCCTACCTCGAGTTTTTCATTTTCTTCTTTCGGATTACAGACACTAATATAAAGCACCGTCCTCTACTGGTATCCACACGAATAGAACACCCAAAATGAACTCGGTGTGCTAGCACCTTTTCTCTCAATTTTTTATTTGTGGATTTCTTTCTCAAAGAACATAGTTTTTAGGAATAATGATGTGCAGAGAACTTTAATTCTATATGTGATATATAACTATATATATATCCATATCAATTAGGGTTTGGAGAGTCCTACTTAAATACCAAAACTATTTTTGGTTTATTATCCTTTATTTATATTTATATATATATCCTAAAACTATTTTAGATATATATTTATAAATATATTTTTTCTTTTAAAATTTAATTATGATAACTTTTATCATAAATAAATTTTAACCCTTTACACATAAGAGCAATAATTATCTAATTGGGCTAATAAGCCCAATATCCATTTTGGGTCTATTCTAAGTATGTGACCATAGGTTTACATAACGTTGACAATGAGTCTCCAATCCTATTGGCAGCCCATAAGTCATAAGTGGCCTCTAGCAAGACATTATGACTACCCAAGTTATGTGAAGGTCAGTAATCTGACACAACCTATTTAACAACAATATTACAGTCCTTTTGTACACGATATCTTAGCTTGAACACAAGGCATGGTTTATGTCATCCTTAATAATTCAATTATTTCTCGATCTCAATTAGACTAAAAATTGATAACTCCTTATCAACTGATTTCAAGCATAGCTATGCATTTACATGCAGTTTAATTTATCGAGGGGCCCACAGATATCTTCCTCATGATTAGTGAGGGACAAATTCCTTCTTGATCACTCATACTCCTCGCATGATTCATTTTATATCCAATCACAATTTATTACATCATTCTATTAAAGATAACATTACAATGTGTCAAAATATAAAACTCATCATGTAGGACTCTATGATGATCTCAGGTCAGAGGACTACAATAATATCATTACAATGAGAATAACTTATAACAATTATCCATGTAGTATTCTCATAGTGGGTCAATCCAGTACATCCTATATACCTATGACTTGACTTTGTATCTCGCATACATGATCAGTAAAACATTATCATCAGTCAACCTCATACTAGTTTTTATTCATTATTTTCCCATAATAATGACCGACTAGGGATGATTTAGAATATAACTCATTTACCATATAAGAGTTTTACTATCAAGTCACACACTTGATGATCTTAAATAGAGTTAAATATTCATGGAATTCAATGGAGTCAATATGATAAAATGCCTCTTTATTATAATAATGAAAAATAGACAAAGTCACAATATGGCCATAATACTATAGGCCTAGGGCACATCACTAATAATCTCCCACTTGCACTAGGCCCAATCAATATTGTATCCAATACCCATTGACCTAGTATAACTCTCATGCTTAGGTTGTGGAAGAGGTTTAGTAAGTGGATCAGCAACATTGTCATTTGTAGGTACTTTGCATATCTTTACATCTCCTCTCTCAATAATCTCTCGAATGAAATAGTAACGCCTGAGTATGTGTTTAGATCGCTGATGTGATCTAGGTTCCTTAGCCTGTACTATGGCCCCATTATTATCACAGTATAAGTCAACTGGATTTGAAATGCTAGGAATAACACCCAATCTAGTAATAAACTTATTGATCCAAACTGCTTCCTTAGCCGCTTCTGAGGCGACTATATACTTAGCTTCTGTTGTAGTTACGGCAATGGTGTCTTGCTTTGAACTTCTCCAGCTCACCATACCTCCATTCAAATAGAACACATAACCCGACTGTGATCGGAAGTCATCCTTGTCAGATTAGAATCTGGTATCTGTGTAACCATTTACAACTAGCTCATCTTCCTTTCCTCTATATAGTAAGAATGCATCCTTAGTTCTTCTTAAGTACTTAAGAATGTTTTTGACTGCTGTCCAGTGACTTTCACTTAGGTCTGACTGGTATTTGCTCGTCATACTTAAGGCATATGAGACATCAGGTCAAGTACATAATATAGCATACATGATGGATCCAATAGCAGAAGCATATGGAATCTTACTCATACGGTCTCGCTCATCATGTGTTATTGGACACTGAGTCTTGCTGAGACTAATGCCATGTGACATTAGTAAGAATCCTCTCTTAGAGTCTTGCATACTGAATCTATTCAGCACCTTGTCTATATATGTACTCTGACTTAGGTCAATAAGCCTTTTAGATCTATCTCTATAGATCTTAATGCCTAGAATGTAGGTAGCTTCACCTAAGTCTTTCATTGAGAAACAATTCCCTAACCATATCTTAACATTTTGCAAAATAGGGATATCATTTCCAATGAGCAATATGTCATCAACATATAGCACTAGAAAAATTATTGCTCTCCCACTAACTTTTTTATAAACACAAGGCTCATCTTCATTTTAAATGAAACCAAACTCTTTGACTGCTTCATCAAAATTAAGATTCCAACTCCGAGAAGCTTGCTTCAATCTATAAATGGATTTTTAAAGCTTGCAAAACTTTCCAGAATTCTCAGGACTGACAAAACCCTCAGGTTGTGTCATATACACATCCTCGAGTAGGTTTCCATTAAAAAACGTTGTTTTGACATCCATTTGCCATATTTTATAATTATAGTATGTAGTTATGACAAGGAGAATCTGAATGGATTTAAGCATCGCTACTGGTGAAAAGGTCTCATCATAGTCAATACCATGTATTTGTTTGAAACCTTTTGCATCCAGTCTTGCCTTAAAGGTATGCACATTGCCATCTATGTTAATTTTCTTTTTAAAAACCCATTTTCACCCTATAGTTTTTAAACCATCGGGTGGATCAATTAAGGTCTAAACTTGATTATCATATATGGATTGCATTTTTAATTTCATGGCTTCAAGCTATTTCTTAGAGTCAGGGCTACTTATAGCTTCTTGATAGGATGTGGGTTCATTTTGATCCACAATCATTACATCATTGCCATATGTTAAGAGAAATCCATATCTCTCAGGGGTTTGATGTATCCTATCAGACCTCATTGGGCCTTATGGCACATATGTAGGTTCAATAATTATTTGTTGATTTAACTGAGGTTCCAAAGGTGATTCAATGCTAATTTGTGGTTCTTGAATTTCTTCAAGATGAACCTTACTCCCACTAGTTCCTTTGGAAATGAATTCTCTTTCTAGAAAGACACCATTCCGAGCAACAAATACTTTATTCTCAGAAGCATTGTAGAAGTAATATTCTTTAGTTTCTTTAGAATATCTCATAAATAGGAATTTGTCTGATTTGGGTGCTAATTTATCAGAAATTTGACGCTTCACATAAGCCTCACATCCCCAAATCTTAAGAAAAGACAAACTGGGAGACTTTCCAGTCCACATCTCATACGGAGTCTTTTGAACTGCCTTAGATGGAACTCTGTTCAATAAGAATGCAGTAGTTTCTAGAGCATACCCCAAAAGGATATTGAAAGATCTGATTGACTCATCATAGATCGTACCATATCCAATAAGGTTCGATTTCTCCTCTCAGAAACACCATTCCATTGTGGTATTCCTAGTAGAGTTAATTGTGAGACTATCCCATAATCTGTAAGATGGTTAGTAAATTCTTGGCTTAAATATTCACCACTTCGATCTGATCGAAGTACTTTAATACTTTTACCAAGTTGATTTTATACTTCATTTTTGAAAATTTTGAATATTTTAAAAGATTCAGATTTATATTTCATTAGGTAGACATAGCAATATCTACTGAAATCATCTATGAAGGTAATGAAGTACTGAAAGCCTTCTTTAGCATTAGAATTTAGTGGCCTACATACATCTGAATGTATAAGGCCTAATAAGTCATTGGCCCTTTCACTATGTCCAGTAAAAGGTGTCTTTTTTATTTTTCCCATCAAACAAAATTCACATGTATCATATGATTCAAAATCAAATGAGTTCAATATTCCATGTTTATGAAGTATTGAAATGCGTTCCTTATTTTTCATGGTCTAAATGAAAATGCTAAAGGTAGGTGGTATTTAAATCATTAGATTTAAATTTCTTTGTATTAATGTTATAAATGGACTTCTCATTAGTATCTTCAATATTCATAATATAAAGACTATTCATTCAAGGAGCATATCCATAGAAAATGTTATCATAAGAAATGGAGCATTTATTATTCTTAATAATAAACTCAAAACCATCCTTGTCCAAACAAGAAACAGAAATAATATTCATGCTTATAGCAGGTACATAATAATAATTTTCTAAACTCAAAACAATTCTACCAGGCAAAGCTAACTCATAAGTTCCTACAGCTAAAGCAGCAACTTTTGCTCCATTTCTAACGCGTCGGTCCACTTTACCTCTAGCCAAGATCCTACTCCTTTTTAGTCCTTGGACATTTGTACAAATATGAAAACCTGATCTGGTATCTAATACCCAAGAATTAGAAGTAGATAAATTGACTTCTATAATATGAATACCTGAAGAGGATGCACCATCGCCTTTCTTTTTCAGATCTTCCAAATAGAGCTTGCAATTTCTTTTCCAATGACCCAATTCATTGCAGAAATGGCATGCTCCTTCTTTGGGCGGTTTAGCCTTAGGTTGAGGCTTGGGCTTGGTCTTCTGAAAGTCCTTAGCAGCCTTAACCTTTCTTTTGTCCTTTCCCTTCTTTTTCATTCCCTTTCCTTTGTTAACCATCAAAACATCTTTAGTATTCTTGATGTTCTGCTCAGTAGTCTTAAGCATCCCATATAATTCAGAAATAGTCTTCTCCATATTATGCATGTTATAGTTCATAATGAACCCATCAAATGCATCAGGCAAGGATTGGAGAATAATATCAATAGCCAACTCTTAGGTGATCTCAAGACCAAGTATCTACAAGTGATCAAGATGACCCTTCATCTTCAGAACATGTGGACTGACTGAGCTGCCATTAGTCAACTTACAAGAGAGTAAAGCCTTGATGGTGGAAAACCTCTCAATTCTAGCTTTCTCTTGGAACATTTCCTTGAGATGACCTATCATGGTATAGGCCTCCATTTCCATCAGTTGCTTCTGAAGCTCTGATTCCATGCTACCAAGCATGAGGCAAGTGACATCAATAGAATCATTGGCATGCTTACTATAAGCATCCTTTTATACTCTGGGAGCATTAGCAACTGGTTCATCGGGGACAGGTTGGTCAAGGACATGTTCCTTTTTTTCTTGTTTAAGAACAATTCTTAAGTTTCTATACCAGTTAAGGAAGTTAGTCCCATTGAGCTTATCCTTCTTAAGGATTGATCACAGTGACAAGTTAGATACAGTGTTTGATGCCATTATTTACAACAAATATATATGTAGAGTACAAATCATTAATGAGACATAATATAAATCCCATTATTTACATCAAATCAATCACCCTCTAAATCAAATTGATAACAAAAACAATTGCAATTATAGTGGGCCAAGATCCATATTTCATCTCACCTTAAGTAAGCTTTGGCTTATCGCCTAAAGTTTGATTATTTAGGTAGGTAACACTTTACCAATTACATCTTATGTAACTCTTGGATACTTATGGGATTTAACATCACATGTCTTGACTAATCCCATATTAATGCCCTAGGTCCAAAACTGTTTTGATAACCTAGTTAAGTCTAACCATTTCAAACATATGGATATCACCATTATCCCATCTTGCTTTACCCAAATGGCTTAATACACCATGCTTTGGCAGAACCTATATATAGCAATCCAGGTCTTGATAAGTGTTGATTTATGGAAGACATTTTATGACTTACTATTAGTTGAGGGTTTTACTCATTAATAAATGTAATGTTGTATCACATACATACCATCATATGCACATTATTATACACATAACATCATATGCATAACATTACATGCACAACATCATATGCATATCATATACCATTGCATAGAAATAAAACATAGCATGGATACCATCATATACACAGCACATAAATAAAGAAAATATCATTGTATGGTTCATGCCTAGCATCATGCAATATCCACAAAACATAGGAACATATAAAATAATTTATTTCCAAATTAATTTATGAGGCGAATTCAATTAGGGTCAAGGGGCAACGCCCCTTGCGGGGTCCTACGGGCAGTGCCCTTAGTGGGGTCCGGGGGCAGCGCCCCAGGCGTAGGGGTCGGGGGCAACGCCCCCGAAGGTAAATGATTTACCTTAACTCGTTAAGGAAGTTACAACCAAAATCCAAAAATGTTTAACATTTAAACAAGTATGGCTCAGGCATGGCCATGCAGACTTTTTGCATGCCCGTGCAACACCAGGCTACTCGCAAGCACGACCGTGTGACTTTTCGGCATGGCCGTGCATGACCTGTTGCAGACAGTACACACACAGCCACGGCCGTGCGGACTTTCTGCACGGCTGTGCGTGACCTGTAATGCCAATTTCACCCAAAAATCCTTAATTTAACAGTGACCTGTTAAACCAATTTAACACAGTTGATTAACACTTAATCAAATTCAACTATTAAACACATATTAATTAAATTAATATCTTTAATCCGTTTCCAAAACGAATCGATTAAATCGCCAAAATCAAAATAGTTCATCTAAGATTTTGAAAACTCCTTTTCAAATCATGCAACATAAACCATGTACATATCACATACATATACACTGAATCATAATTAACTTAATCAAACTACAAGCAGCTCTGATACCACTGTTGAGTTCCGGGTCATAAACAGGCAGCAGAAAATAAAATTTTTAACCCTAAGAACCCTCACCAAGATCCAAGTAGTTCAGATTAATCAATTCAATCGAGTGTAGAATCTTACCAAGACGAGTTCAAGGGCAAGATTGTAGGAAAGAAGAGAGGAGGTTCACTCCGGTGAAACCTGTTAGTAATAGTGCTCTAGGCCTATTGTATGGACATGGTATTTTGACTATTTATGAGAATTTATTATTATGATGATTTGCATGTTTATTATATAATAATGTCCTTGAATAATATTATTAATTATTCTAAATGTCCCTA
>CATIWO010166697.1:0-25756 GCA_949673435.1 Macaranga tanarius
AACTCTTATGTGATGGGTATATATGTGCAACTATTTTTCGGAGTTGCTTATTGAGTTGCAAGCTCACCCCTTTGTTGTTAAGATTTTTCAGGAATTGAGAAGTTAAAGGGCTTAAAGCTTGCATTGGAGTTATAAGTGGGCCGAAGTGAGCTATGGTGTACCCAACCTTCATCCTATATATCATAAGGCATTGTCATGTATCAGAGAGTTTTTGTAGTATGTATGTATCAATTAGAAGAGCATGTTTGTAATGCTTGGCATGTATGTACATTATGAGTTATTGGTATATATATATATATGAGTATTCTTTGATGGGAAAAATCTTATTATACTTATAATGAGATACGTGTTTGCCACGTGGACATGTTTAATTATGCCACGTATATGATTATATTTGGAGGCGTGACATGAAGATAATATGATAATTAAATATACCATTATACTTATAATGAGATACGTGTTTGCCACGTGGACATGTTTAATTATGCCACGTGTATGATTATATTTGGAGGCGTGACAGGGTTTACCCGAAAACTTGTGGATGAAAGAAAATAGAAACCGAACCGCCATTTTTGTTCAGTTTTTGGCGGTTTATTCAGACCGGTCCGGTTTTGCACACCCCTAAATACAGGTCATATAGAGAGTATTTGTGGATTATGTTTAAGTGTGAGACTGTGTATCTTGGTAGAGAGGGACCCTATTGTAACTTAAGTTGGGAGTGAATTGTCACAAATGAAAGTTGTGGGGTATTGTGTAATATGCCAATTCATTAAGGAGATAATTGATTAATGTGGTGATATTTATTATTATATTATTATTATATTAGTTATAAGGGTTATTTATGTATTTAATATTATGATATTTTGGTGATGATTATAAATAAAGTTAAGAAGACTTTAGGACCATTGGATGGAGGTTTTTAATTGGTTGTGTTTATATGTGCTTGTGTGTGGGTGAGAGTTTGTGTGGTTGTGTAGAGAAAAGAAAAAGAAGAAGAGTGAGTTGAGAGTGATTTTGGAAGAGCTTTTGATCTTGCTCTAGCTAGCATTTGGGAAGCATTAAGAAGTCTTACATCTATTGAAACATCAATTTGGTAAGTTTTCTTGTTGATTTTTATTGTTTTAAGTTTAGTTTGGTTGGTTGCATTTTCGGGTAGGTTTTCTCTATTTTTCAGTCTATTTTTTATGTCATATCTTGAGTTTTACAACTCTAATTTGAGCAAAATTTAATGTTCTGGAAACCTCAGAGAGTCCTTTATATTTTTTATGTTTTGAGTTTTGCTTAAATTCATTACTAAGAGAGTTAAATAGGGCTGGACATTTTGCTGCTCATGCAGGATACCTGTTGTACCCGAGTTGCTTCAAAAATCCATAAATAATTTCATACATGCCCAAATTGAGAAATTCTAATTGAAATTTGTAGTAGACACATAACCCTAGCTTCAATAGCAATTTGGGGGTTATTGGATTTTTATGTGTGTCTCTAAGTCATGTTGAACTTTAGGTAATTGATTGCACTTTGTGATATTGGGGTGAATTGCAATGTTGTTTATGAGATTGATGTATGAATTATGTGTAGGGATTGATAAAGGGAAGGAAAGCACTTCTCATAATTAAAGGAAAGGCTCTTTTTGAAGAGGAAGCAACTAGAGGTAAGTAACTATTAATACATGTTGTGTATATATATATATGATTTGCTCATATGTTTAATAAGATGTATTCCTATATCAAAATTTAATGAATATTTGATTTAAAAAATGATGTGGAATGAGTTCCACCCATTGTGCATTAGAAATGTGATGAGGAAATGGGTAAAAAATGATATATGTGTGTAGTATAGTGGACACCTTATTTGCGAAGGTTGAATATTATAAATATGAGCTTTGATTTAATATTGGTGAATGGCTGTTATATTGGCTTATTGAGATGCAATTGAATGAATATGTATTATGATATATTGGTTGTGTTATATTTCATTTGAAGGTGAAATATGTGAGGATTGGTTGTCAAATAATGATGTTGGCAAATGACGATATGGATGTATTGTTGGTATACTTCTGGTATATGAGCGGTATATTTTTCATTTACAATTATGTATGTTGAATGCTATGAATGTGAGCCTGGATGTAATATGTGATGAACAAGTCGATTGGCTAAGTGATCGTCGACAGTGTGAATTGTTAAGTATGTTGATTGGCTAAGTAACCGTCAACATACTTGAATTGTGATTACGTCGATTGGCTAAGTGACCATCGACAGTGTGAATTATTGAGTATATTGATTGGTTAAGTGACCGTTAGCATACTTGAATTGTGATTTCGTCGATTGGCTAAGTGACCGTCGACAGTGTGAATTATTGAGTATGTTGATTGGCTAAGTGGCCGTCAACATACTTGAATTATGATTACGTCGATTGGATAAGTGACCATCGACAGTGTGAATTGTTGAGTATGTTGATTGGCTAAGTGACTGTTAACATACTTGAATTGTGATTACATCAATTGGCTAAGCGACCGTCGATAGTGTGAATTGTTGAGTATGTTGATTGGCTAAGTGACCGTCAATATATGTAAATTGTTGAGTATGTTTCACAAGAAGGTGAAATAAGTGAGGAATTGATGATTGTGAGAAATGAGCCAAAATGTGGCTATGTGTGAGGTGATTATGTGAACACCAATGGGTGTGTTGAAATGCAGTGTGTGAATAGGTTGTTTAATTATGATTTAATGAATGAATGATGCATTGTAATTTTGAATGATTGGGAATTATGCATCATTTGGTGTGATTTAGTGTGCTTAGCATGTGTTGTTGTGGCTTGAATTGAATTATATTCATGTGTTTTGACATCACTAGTCAATTCAAGAGCACTTTCGTCAATCCATATAAATGAATTAAGTTCAGATATCTTCATAAAAGTTGTAGCTCTCTGAAATAGCTTAACATAGCTTCTTGAATCACTTGAATCTGAGTTTGATAGAGGAAGTTATGGCTGAAAGAGTGAGACATAGTCAGTAGGGTCGTGTCTCTGCGCGCCTGTGCTGACTCGGCACAGACTCGGGGTGCCGAGTCATGATGAGTTAGCATTCTTCAGCACACTTTTGTCTTCATATTTTGACCATAACTTGAGCTATAGACCTCCAAATGAGGTGTGGTTTGATGCTACAGAAACGTTAAAGAGTCCTCTACAAGTTCCATATTTTGAAGTTGAGTATAATCTATCTTTAAGATTCACTAATTGAGCTTGAAATTTTAGTGCTCACTTACTCCTTTGTCATTTGGACTCTCGTACGCACTCTATGCAGTGCCATTGGTAATGTAACTTCTTAGTGATTATAAATAGACTTAATAGAGGATTGAAATACTATATTATAATCAGTATAATGTGTCTTATATATGTGATTATGTGTTTCATGAAGTCAACTCTTAAGTGATGGGTATATGTGTACAATTGTATTCATAGTTTCTTATTGAGTTGCAAGCTCACCCCTTTGCTGTTGAAACTTTTCAGGAATTGAGTAGACAAAGGGCTTAAAACTTGCATTGGAGTCATAGGTGGGCCAAAGTGAGCTATAGTGTACCCAACCTTTATCCTGCATATCATAAGCCATTGTGTGTATCGGATAGTTTTTGTAGTATGTGTGTATCAATTAGACGATCATGTATATAATTCTTGGCATGTATGTACATTATGAGTTGCTGGTATATATATGAGTATCTTTTATGGAGAAAATTTTATTATGCTTAATGTGAGATGCTTGATTGCCACGTGTGCATGTTTGATTGTGCCACGTGTATGATTATGTTTTGGGGCATGTTAATTATTGTACGCAAACTCCATTAATGGCACTTGTTTATCTCAGTTTCCACAAAAATCTAAAGCACTAGCTCTCAGCTTATCTCTAGCACTTGAATGGTTTTCTCAAATTATCCATCAGTCTGAGGATGAAAAGCAGTACTAAATTTCAATCTAGTACCTAATGCTTCCTATAAACTAGGCTGGAATCTCGAAGTAAACCTCGGATCATAATCTGATGTAATGGATACTGACATTCCATGCAACCTTATTATTTCTTTAATGTACAACTCTACCAACTTTGTCAACCTATCCATAATCACCCACACTGCATTATTTCCTTGCTGCGTCCTCGGTAAACCCACTACAAAATCCATGGTTATATATTCCCATTTCTATTCTGGTATTGGTAAAGATTGCAACAAACCAGTTGGATGTCTATGCTCAACCTTGAGTTGTTGGCAAGTCAAACATTTGGAAACATATTCCGCTCTATCATTCTTCATTCCCTTCCATTAATAATTCTCTTTTAAATTTCAGTATATCTTGGTGCTTTCCGGATGCATCACATACGCAGAATAATGTGCTTCTTCTATTATCTCTTTCCTCAAATCTTCTTTATTTGGCACATATATTCTCTTTCCCATCCTTATCACTCCTTGTTCAACACAACTTAAATCTTTATCCTTCCCACTTTTTACATACTCAATCCATTTCAGTACATCATTATCAGTTTTCTGGCTTTGAGCAATTCTCTCCATCAACAATGGTCTCACCTTCAAGGTGGCCAAAACGTAGTCAGGTGCATCTACACCGAGCTCAATATTCATTTTCTTGAGTTCAATCATCATGGGCATCCTAATAGCGTGAATATAATGTAGATTACTATTACGGGTCAAATTAATACCCTAGCCTCTAAGGCTTAGTATAGAGTAAATAGGGTGTCGAACACTGGGGAATTCAGAGTAAATTTCATATTAACCGGGTAGATAATAGGATGGATAGGAAAATGATGATAAAATGATGTTAATTAATTCTACTTAAACTAAATCATTAAACTACTAAATATTTAATTCAGTTTGTTTATATTAACAAAAACTAAAGCAATGTATGTGAGAACTACAAATCAGAATTAATTAAGAACTTTTAAAAGTAAATAATCATATAAATAATATGTGTTGATTGGAGAAATTAATCAATGGTCCTTAAAAGCAATTCTCATTGTCAATCAAAGGTATTTTTACTTAGAGTCCACAATTATTCTCATGAATTTGCAGAGATAAATAAAAACCAACAAGTTCTATTCTAATTTTTTTATTCCCTTAAAGTGAATTTATTGTCTCCAAATTTTATTCTAACCTTTAAGTAATTTAAATTATACATCCACCAAATTATCTCAATTATCATTGTAAATAATTAATTAACAAGTTATATATAGTGATTAAATATATATAACATAATGCAAAATATAATTGAAATTAAATCAACCGAAATTAATAAGAGATAAAAATGTAATTCTTAAATTAATTCATCATTGTAATTCTACACACAAAGACTTAGCCAAAATACATATTAATAATTAGAGAACAATAAGGAAGAATAAATAACATCAAATAAATACATATCAAAATAAGAGGAAAAAATTGAATGAATAAACCCCTCACTACTTCTTCTAGAATTCAATTGATGTCAAATGTGCCTTCCTTGAATCTTGGCTAATTCTTTTCTTTAGTCTTCGGTTTGTTCTTAATAATATATAACTAGAGTTTTTGTAATAATCTCGATATAAAACTAAGTGATTTTTCATATTTAAAAACAGAGCCAAACTCATGCATTTATAGGTGTCTTGACATCCCATTTCGTGACTCTTCAATTAAGTGAATATGTGAAAAGGTGTGCTGAAAAGGTACGTTGGCGAGTTAGCATCACTTTGCCGAGTCAGGCTTGACTCGGCACCTTCATGTTCAAGCATGACTCGGCAAGGCCTTGCTGAGTCGGCACCAAGCAATTGCTGTCTTTTTTTTCCTTTGACGATTCGGCATCTTCGCTTGCACTCAGCATATTCGCTTGTAGGTACGACTTGGCAAGGACTTACCGAGTCGGCACCATGCATTCCACTGTCCCCTTTTTTTCTTCTTGCCGAGTCGTGCACATTTGTTGAGTTAGCAAGAGCAGTCTCGGGTACGACTCGGCACTACCTTGCCGAGTCGTGAAGCCTCTGCCCTTAATATACTTCCATGCATGCATTAACCTAAAAACACCTACGTAATACAAACACAAATACAAAGTCAACAAGTTAACAAAATAAACATAATAATATGAAAATCAAAGAAACATAGACAAAAAGCTAATAAAATAAAAATATAAGTATATTAAAAATTTATGCTATTTTGCATATTAACAAACTCCCCCACACTTAGATCTTGCTTGCCCTCAAGCAAGAAATGTAAGATCTAAATGGAAAATAACAAAATGTTTATCTTCTCCAAAATAGATATAATTATCTCCATAAGTCATCTTAACTAAGAAAGAAATTTTTAAGGAAAAAATAGTTAGTAACTAAACTCTCAATGCTCAACAATGATAGATAAACCAAGTCGCATAGCATAACCAATAAGTTTAACAATTTATCTCAATTTATTACAAACAAAATCAAAGAATCTAAAGTCAAGATGCTAACCAAGCTACCTCGCCTCAATGTTCATTCCTCAAACTTAGGATTTCCAATGACTAAAGCAAATTTGGAACAAGAATTAAGCACACGCACTAACTCACAATTCTCATGGAAGTTTTAAATACATATAATATTCGATGCATTCTTTCCGAATGAATGTAATTAAGAAGCATACTCAAATACACACAACTTACTCAAATGCATCAATATTTAACTTGTAACGTTATACATTCTTTCCAAATGAGTGTAATTAAGGAGCATACTCAAATACACACAACTTACTCAAATGCATCACATTAACAAGCATATATATATATATATATATATATATATATATTGCTCTTTTTTTTAATTATTGTATATATATTTTTTATGTATCCTTATCCATTATTGAAATGCAAGTTATACGTATTACGGATGTAGTTTTCCTAAGTTACTTTAATTCTTTTAAACCCTAAGCTTCATTCATTCACATCTTAGCATATAAACATAATTAGAAAATTGACTAAAGATTCCTTTAAACTTTGAAAATAATAAAAAGAGATAAAAAAAAAACTTAAAACTTATGCTAATTGAAACTTGTAAGATTCTACCAATTGAGCATAAAAAGATTAATTAATAACATAGCATTATCAAAATAAAATCTCAATCTTAAATAAGGTAGACTTAAAGGAGATGCTACTTATGAATATGGAGAAGATAAAATAAAAATATGCAAAATAAATATAAACACAAAATAAAACATAAACACACAAACATAAGTAAAAACATATAAAGAATGACATAAAATATAAACACACACAGTTACACATAAAACATAAACATAAAGCATATATTTCCTATTCCCTCCCCCACACTCATAAACATACATTGTCCTCAATGTAAGGCTAAACAAATAAAAAGGAAATGTAGGGGAAAAGAAAACTCCCTCAATCCTCCGAAGGAGATGGTGGAGGAGAATCAATGGTGTAGCCGGAACGGGCATAGAATTTGTTCATCTTGTATTCCATTC
Source organism: Macaranga tanarius (assembly GCA_949673435.1). Classification (NCBI taxonomy): domain Eukaryota; kingdom Viridiplantae; phylum Streptophyta; class Magnoliopsida; order Malpighiales; family Euphorbiaceae; genus Macaranga; species Macaranga tanarius. The sequence continues at coordinate 7,479 of CATIWO010166697.1, forward strand.
TCCTTTGACAGCGATCCAATTGCCAATTTGAAGCCTCCAAACCACTCAGTTGACGGTGCATGGTTCCTTGATTCTCCAAAATTTGCTCCCAAATATGAGGATCACAATTTGAAGAACCACTAGCTCCAGCCGGCATAGCATCAATATGAGCATGGGGCTCTTGGTCTGGTGGCTCATCGACATCCGCTGATGCACCTGCTTGGTGGACAGCATGTACGCGAGGTGGATGTGCCACACCGAGCCAACAGGATCGAGATCGGGCTAAAATCAACTGAAAATCTGCATCGACTACTTCACCTCTCATACAAGCTTGATTAGTGAAATAAGAGCATTCAACAACTTTGGGAAAATAGCAAGTTCCACATTAAGGGCTTTAGCAATAATTGTAATGATATGACCATGGGTAATCGGGGCATATTGATGTGGAGTACAAAATAATAATTGATTAAAAATCCAATAGGTCCAATAAACTTGTTTCTTATTATGAATGCACCACATCAAAAATAATTCTTGTATAGATACCCGATTAAATTCAGATTTGTGGAAAATAACACATGTAAGAACTTTGTGTAATAACCAATAATTTAAGTCTTTAATGAATATGAATTTACCTTTTTTGGAGTCAAAAGGGGTTTGCACATTAGTTAAAAATGTCCAGAAGGAATTTGCATTAAAAGACTTAGGGATATCACACATACCATCTTTTTTAAAATCGAAAACTCGATGCATGAAAGAATATGTAAGTTGATAATTTTGCCTAGCAATCGAAATTCAAGGATGTAGGAATCCTTCTCATTGGCATTTAAAGAAGTGTAAAACTCAATAATCAAGTCAACATAAGCATGTTTTTGTAGGGAAACAAATTTTTTTAGCCCACAAACAATCAACAATTACTAAAAAGAGTCATGTATATTAATATTTTCAAGCAAATTGGAAGGTATATACTTACAACCAACGATATCTCTATTTTTTAGAGTGATGAAACGAGCACCCTCATCAGTAGATAGGAGGGGAAATGGAGAGCCATAGATTTTTGCTATATCCTCTTCCTCATGCTTCTCTTCGTGTGGTTGTGTAGATGTAGATGCCCTAGATGCGGAAGCTTTGGTTCGACCCATTGAGAACGAAAGGGGATGAAAAGAAAAATGGGTAGCCAAATATGAAGATGGGTAGAGAAGAAATTGTGATTATGGTGAAGAAAAAAATTAAAAGAAAGAAAAATATGGTGATGCGAGTAGGTTGGATGTAGAGAATAAAAAAAATAAAATAAAGAAGAAGAGGGAGAAGGTGTGCTGGAATCGGGTATGAGATGAAGAAAACAAGATAGGAAAAGTATGGAAGGATATGCTGGAGAGTTACGTTTAAAGAAAAGTAATAGATATAGTGTTATGTAGAGAATAGGAAACGTAGAGTTATATGTAGAAAAGGATGTGAATAATAAAATAAAAAATTAAAAGTAAGTGACATGTGAGTGATATGTCTAAGTGTTAGAATAAGGTACAGGAGATAGGTGATATGTGTAACTGTTGAATGAAAAGAAAGGTAGGAAATAGGTACTAAAATATTGAAAAGGTATCAAAACAAATTAAAAAGGCCATGACTTTTCTTGGAAAAGGGGTGTGTCTTTTTACATCTGAAAAAGTAATGTCTTGAAAATAGTTGTAGGAAAACGATAATTTAAAAGTAATGTAGAGATTAGAAAAAAAAAGAAATAATATTATAAAATATATTGAGTAATTAGAAAAATAAATAAATGAAAAAGATAATATAAAATAAAATAACATAAAGTAAAGAAAGTACAATATAAATATATATAAATGGATTATTAAGTAATGAATTAATTTATTTATTTTTTTTTAATGTGGACAAGTCGGCATCAATGTGCCGACTCGGCACTACCTCTTTTGGTGCGAGTGCGAGTCAGCAAGAATGTGCCGACTCGGCACCATAATTGACCCTTCACGAGTCGGCAAGGATATGCTAACTCGGCACCAAAAATTTTCCTTATTTTACTTCACGAGTCGGCAAGGATGTGCCGACTCGGCACCTTTAGGAAGAAAGAAAAATAAGAACATAATAAAATACACTTAATAATGTTAAAAGAGAGTAATGTGTGAATGAATAAAATCAAAACAAAAAACACATACTGAAATTAACGAAAATAGAAAAACAACAATGTGTGAAACTTAAAACAAAATAAAAATAAAAAATAAAAATAAAGAAATATAAAATACTTAAAATGTAAATGTCATACCTTGCTACATTTTAATGGTCTATAGCTTGACCATACCTTTGCAGAAATTAAGGTGCGGAGAGAGAGATTGACTTCACATTATCAATTTCTTCGCCAATCAAGTAAGGCTTAAGACGATGGCCTTTCACTTCAAAAACTTCACCTTTGTCATTAGCAATTTCAATTGCTCCATAGGGGTGAATCTTAACAACTTTAAATGGACCCGACCATATTGACTTCAACTTTCCGGGAAATAATTTTAATCTTGAGTTATAAAGTAAAACAAATTCCCCTTCATAAAATTCTTTCTTCATCAAATGCTTATCATGCCATAACTTAGTACGCTCTTTATACAACTTTGCATTCTCATAAGCATTCATTCTCAATTCCTCCAATTCATTAAGTTGAAATAGCCTTTTCTTACCTGCCTTCTTCAAATCGAAATTCAAAGCCCTTGTTGCCCAATATGCCCTATGCTCAAGTTCTACGGGCAAGTGATAAGACTTCCCACAGATTAGTTAATAAGGAGTTAGGCTAATTTGGGTTTTAAAAGCTATCCTATATGCCCATAGATCATTCTCTAGCTTCAATGCCCAATCCTTTCTTGAAGAAGACACCGTTTTTTCAAGAACCCACTTTATCTCTCTATTACTCACCTCAACCTATCCACTTGTTTGTGGGTGATATGGAGTAGCAATCTTGTGAGTCACTTTATACTTCTTTAGAAGAACCTCTATTACATGATTATAGAAATGTGAACCCCCATCACTAATCAAAGCTCTAGGTGTGCCAAACCTTGGAAAGATTACTTTCTTGAGCATCTTCTTAACAACTTTAGCATCATTAGTAATGGTTGGTACTGCTTCTACCCATTTTAAGACATAATCAACCATAACCAAAATATACTTGTAGCCTAAAGAACTAGGAAATGGACCCATAAAATCCATACCCATACATTAAAGAGCTCAACCTCAAGAATTCCCCTCAAAGGCATTTTATGCTTCCTAGATATATTGCCCATTCTTTGACACCTATCACATGTAAGAACGAATTCTCTAGCATCCTTAAATAAAATAGGCCACCAAAAGCCACATTGAAGTACCTTAGATGCCATCTTTGATGCACCAAAATGTCCACCAACATCCAAGGAATGGCAATGCTTCAAAATATCTTGAACTTCATTTTGAGGAATGCACTGCCTAATCAATCCATCTGCACATCTCTTATAAAGCAATGGTTCCTCCCAATAATAGAATTTGCTATCATATAAGAACTTTTTCCTTTGTCCATAATCCAATCCATAAGGAAGAATACCATTTACTAAATAATTAGCAATATCCGCAAACCATGGAAGTTCCCTTAACGCCAAACTTAATAGATGTTCACCATAAAATGTTTCATTAATTGGTATACCATCATCATGTTCCTTTAACCATTCTTGATCTACCCTTGATAGATGATCCACAACAAGGTTCTCACTTCCTTTTGTATCTTTCACTTCCCAGTCAAACTCTTGAAGCATAAAACACCGAAGAAGTCTAGGTTTTGCATCCTTCTTGCTTAAAAGATACTTATGGGCGGCATGATCAGAATACGCAATAACCTTTTTTCCTATAAGGTATGCTCTAAACTTGTCAAATGCATAAACAATGGCCAACAACTCCTTTTTTGTAGCGGTATAGTTGATTTGAGCATCATCAAGTAGCTTGCTTGCATAGTAGATCACATAAGGCTTCCCTTCCTTTATTTGACCCAAAATAGCCCCTACCGCTAAATTGCTTGCATCACACATGATCTCAAATGGTTGCTCCCAATTAGGTGGTTGCAAAACAAGCGCCGAAATAAGAGCTCCTTTCAAAGTTTTAAATGCACTAAGGCATGCACTATCAAACTCAAAAATAACATCTTTAGCAAGCAATTTGCATAATGGTTTAGCTATCTTGGAAAAATCTTTGATAAATCTTCGATAAAAACCCGCATGTCCAAGAAAGCTTCTTATATCCTCAACACACTTCGGGGGTGGCAAATTAGCAATCACTTCTATCTTTGCCCTATCAACTTTAATGCCTCTCTTTGATACCGAATGGCCAAGAACAATTCCTTCTTGTGCCATAAAATGGAACTTTTCCCAATTCAAGACCAAGCCATGCTCAATACACCTGTTAAGAACTTTAGAGAGATTTTCTAGACAATGGGAAAAATTAATTCCGTAAACACTAAAGTCATCCATAAAAACCTCTACACAATCATTAAGTAAGTAACTGAATATTGAAAACATGCATCTTTGAAAAGTTACAGGTGCATTACATAAACCAAAAGGCATACGCCTAAAGGCAAAAGTACCATATGGATATGTAAAGGTAGTCTTAGCTTGGTCTCGGGATGAATAGAAATTTGGTAAAAACCACTAAGTCCTTCCAAGTAATAAAAATAAGAAAAGTTGGCTAATCTCTTAAGAACTTGGTCAATAAAAGGAAATGGAAAATGATCTTTCCTAGTTGCTTTATTTAAGTTCCTATAGTCAATACACATACGCCATCCCATGATAGTTCTAATTGGTATTAAATTATTAGATTCATTTTTAACAACGGTTAAGCTGCCCTTCTTTGGAACAACTTGAACGGGGCTCACTCATTTACTATCACTAACGGAATATATGATTCCATTTTCAAGCAACTTAGTTACCTCTTTTCTCACCACCTCATTGAGAGTGGGATTTAACTGCCTTTAACCTTCAATGGAAGGCTTGGCATTATCCTCTAAAAGGATCCTATGCATACATACATTAGGTCCAATACCCTTCAAATCATTTATGGAATAATCAATGGCATTTTTATGACTAAGCAACTCATCATATAAGGCATCAACATTATTTATAGGCAAAGATGAATTTACTATAAAAGGAAATTTAGAGTTAGAGTCAAGAAATGCATATCTTAGATTTAATGGTAAAGGCTTGAGTTCTAGCTTAACTTCGTCATTTAGTGGAGTAGCCGTCGAATAATCTTCATTCCGTAATGGTTCAAACCTTGGAGACTTATAAGAAGGTCGGTATGTAGTCATCTCCAAGAGTTGCTCATAAGCTTCCCCCATCATGTATGGATCAATAGGATCTTGTCTTAGACATCCATATATTACTTCATCAATAACATCAAAAGAGTTAATTCTACATGCTACTTCCATTGGTGTAGACTTCATCATCTTAAACACATCAAATTCCATCTGCTCATTGTCTACTTCTAATGTAATTTCCCCCTCTTTATATCAATAATTGCTCCCGCTGTCATAAAAAATGGTCTTCCAAACAAAATTAGGATTTCAAGGTCCTCTTCTATTTCCAATACAACAAAATCAGATGGTATTACAAACTTTCCTACTTTTGTTGGCACATTCTCAAGAATACTAAGCGGATAGGTGATAGATTTGTCCGCCATTGAAAGACACATATTGGTAGGCTTAAGTTCTTCCAAATCAAGCCTTTTATAAATGGAGTAAGGCATAAGGCTAATACTAGCACCAATATCACACAAGGCTTTATCAAAATGAGTACCTCCAATTACACAAGGAACTGTGAAACAACCGGGATCCTTAAGCTTTAGTGGAGACTTGGAATACATAGCCTTAGATTCTTCCACAAGAGAAACTAACCCATAATCTTCAAGCTTGCTCTTATGGCTAATAATATCCTTTAGAAATTTACCCCATGCTGGCATATCTTTAATAGCTTCAACAAATGGTATTGTGATAGTGATTTCCTTAAGATAATTAAGGAATTTGCCAAATTGTTTATCCAAGCTCCGCCTTATGAACCTTTAAGGAAAAGGAAGTGTTTTAAAATCTACTTTAGGCTCATCATCCTTGGATGGTATGGCATCTCCCTTTTACCATTGGTTACACCCTCATCATCATCTTTACTATTAACATCCACTTCTTCATTTTCTACCTCATCATCATCAACCACTCTTTTCTTTTTACTAAGATCCCTTTCAACCTCCTTACCACTCCTCAAAGTGATTGCTTGGCAAGTCTCTTTATGTACAAACTCTGGTTGGCTAGGAAGCTTTCCCAAAGGTTTAGTGTTAGAAGAAGAGGCTTATTGAGCAATTTAAGTTTCAAGGATGCGATTATGAGTAGCAAGTTGTTCAAGTTTTGAATTTAGTTGCTTAAGTTGCTCCTCATTTTGTTTATTGATGGTTATTTGTTGGTTGACAAATTGCTCCATAAGAGTTTTAAGGTAAGGTTTAGGATAGGTAGGATTGAAGGATTATTGTTTCATGGGAAATCCAGGTGGGTTTTGGGGTTTAGAGTTTAGGTTAAATTGAGGGTTTAATTGTGAAGTTGGATTTGACCATGAGAACCCAGGGTGATTCCTTCATTGAGGGTTATAAGTATTGGAGTTGAGCCCATTCTTTGGTTAAAAGTTCCTTGAACATATCTCACATCCTCATTAGTATTTACATTACATTGAGAACATGAATGAGATCCTCCACAATTCTCACAAACAGCATTAGTACTTTCTAAAGAATTAATTTGAGTTCTACTTACCATTTTGGTGAGAGAATCTACCTTTGCATTTAGCATATTAATTGTGTCAAGTTCTAAAACTCCTTTTTCCTTTACTATAGTTGGTTCATCACCAATGTACCCTTGAGATGCAAGTTCTTCAAGAAAAGTAACGGCCTCTTTAGCCGTTTTATCCATCCATTTTCCACTGGAAGTTGCATTCACAATGTTCCTATTTTCGTCCGTTAACCCATTGTAGAAAATTTGAGGAATCATCCAATCCGGTAAGCCATGATATGGGCATTGCCTTTAAAGTTCTTTAAACCTCTCCCAAGCTGAATAAATTGTCTCACTCCCATTTTGCTTGAAAGTTGTGATCTCATTGCGAAACTTGGCCATCTTGTGTGGTGGAAAATATTTGTGCAAAAATGCTTGCTTCAATTGGTCCCATATTATGATTGACTCACTAGGCAAGCTAGCAAGCCAAAGTTATGATTTATCCTTGACCGGAAATGGAAAAAGTCTAAGCCTTATTGCATCATCTGTTACACCATTTCTTTTGAAGGTTGCACACACATTGAGGAAGGTCAATATATGAGCATAAAAATCTTCTCCTTGTAAACCTCCAAATTGATTATTCTGCACCATTTGGATGATACTTGGCTTGATTTCAAAATTATTATTAGCAGTGGTTGGAGCTACAGTTCCTCCAAAACTACCCGAAATGTTGGGCATAGCAAAATCTCCTAATGTTCTTTTTTGCGGTTCAGCCATATTGTTCAATTCTCTTTGATTCACTCTTCTAAATCTTTGCTCCCTATATAAAGCACGTAAAGTCAATTCAATTTCTGGCTCAAAGTAAAGAATATTATCACTAGCACTTCTAGTAAGCATCATGAATTGTAAATAGCAAGATCGAACAATCACAATTGAGAAAATAATAAAATAAAAAATATTATACAAACAAATACAAAAATCAAAGCCTAAAACAACTTTTCTCTATCCTAAGTTAATAAAAATTACTAAACAAATTTTCCGGCAATGGCGCCAAAATTTGTTACGGGTCAAATTAATACCCTAGCCTCTAAGGCTTAGTATAGAGTAAATAGGGTGTCGAACATTGGGAAATTCGGAGTAAATTTTATATTAACCGGGTAGATAATAGGATGGATAGGAAAATGATGCTAAAATGATATTAATTAATTCTACTTAAACTAAAATCATTAAACTACTAAATATTTAATTCAATTGTTTATATTAACAAAAATTAAAGCAATGTATGTGAGAACTACAAATCAGAATTAATTAAGAACTTTTAAAAGTAAATAATCATATAAATAATATGTGTTGATTGGTGAAATTAATCAATGGTCCTTCAAAGTAATTCTAATTGTCAATCAAGGGTATTTTTACTTAGAGTCCATAATCATTCTCATGAATTTGCATAGATAAATAAAAACCAACAAGTTCTATACTAATTTTTTTATTCCCTTAAAGTGAATTTATTGTCTCCAAATTTTATTCTAACCTTTAAGTAATTTAAATTATACATCCACCAAATTATCTCAATTCTCATTGTAAATAATTGATTAACAAGTTATATATAGTGATTAAATATATATAACACAATGCAAAACATAATTGAAATTAAATCAACTGAATTTAATAAGAGATAAAAATGTAATTCTTAAATTAATTCATTATTGTAATTCTACACACAAAGACTTAGCCAAAATACATATTAATAATTAAAGAACAATAGAGAAGAATAAATAACATAAAATAAATACATATTAAAATAAGAGGAAAAGATTGAATGAATAAACCCCTCACTACTTCTTCTAGAATTCACTTGATGTCAAATGTGCCTTCCTTGAATCTTGGCTAATTCTTTTCTTCAGTCTTCGGTTTGTTCTTAATACTATATAACTAGAGTTTTTGTAATAATCTCTATATAAAACTAAGTGATTTTTCATATTTAAAAATAGAGCCAAACTCATGCATTTATAGGTGTCTTGACATCCCATTTCGTGCCTTTTCAATTAAGTGAATATGCGAAAAGGTGTGCTGAAAAGGTACATTGGCGAGTTGCCATCACTGTTTTGAGTCAGGCTTGACTCAGCACCTTCATCTTCAAGCACGACTCGGCAAGGCCTTGTCGAGTCGGCACCAAGCAATTGCTCTTTTTTTTTCCTTTGATGAGTCGGCACCTTCGCTTGCACTTGGCACCTTCGTTTGCAGGTACGACTCGGAAAGGACTTGCTGAGTCAGTACCATGCATTCCACTGTCCCTTTTTTCTTCTTGCTAAGTCATGCACATTTGTTGAGTCGGTAAGAGTAGTCTCAGGTACGACTTGGCACCACCTTGCTGAGTCGTGAAGCCTCTGTCCTTAATTCTTCATTATTTTGACAGCAAAATATACTTCCATGCATGCATTAACCTAAAAACACCTACACAATACAAAACAAATACAAAGTCAACAAGTTAACAAAATAAACATAATAATATGAAAATCAAACAAACATAGACAAAAAGCTAATAAAATAAAATCATAATTATACTAAAAATTTATGTTATTTTGCATTATAACAATTACCCGTCGATTTCCGACTATGAGCATCTACCACCATATTGGCTTTACCCGGGTGGTACTCAATCATGCAATCATAGTCCTTCAGTAACTCCACCCATCTCCTTTATCTCAAGTTTAGGTCCTTCTGACTGAGGATATACTTGAGGCTCTTATAATCAGTGAATATTTGGCATGTTTCCCTATAAAGATAATATCTCTCCATATATTTAAGGTGAAAATCACCGTTGCCAATTTCAAATCATGTGTGGGATAATATCTCTCCATAAGCAACTACTTTGCCTTTCTGCATCAACACACAACCTAACCTTTGTCTCGAAGCATCACTATACACTATAAATCTACCACTTTCTACAGGAAGAGTTAAAACAGAAGTAGTAGTCAGCTTCTCCTTCAGAATTTCATAGCTTTGCTGACATTTAGGGGTCCAATTATATTTTACATTCTTTCTCAATAACTTAGTCATAGGTGATGCAATTATTGAGAAATCTCGAATGAACCTCCTATAATATCCTGCTAGCCCCAAGAAGCTTTTAACTTCTGTTACACTCCTAGGTGGTTCCCAATTTACTACGGCAGTAATTTTGTTTGGATCCCTCCCTCTGCTGATATAACATGGCCTAAAAATACCACTTTATTTAACCAAAACTCACATTTGCTAAACTTAGCATAAAGCTATTTATCCCTCAGAATACTCAACACAATCCTTAAGTGCTCTTTATGTTCCAATGTAGACTTAGAATATACCAAAATATCATCAATAAATACAATTACAAACCTATCCAAATAAGGTTTGAAAACTCTATTCATCAAATCTATGAATGCTGCAGGTGTATTCGTAAGTCCAAATGGCATCACTAAGAACTCATAATGCCTGTATCTCATTCTAAAAGTAGTTAGGAACATCTGACTCTTTAATCCTCAATTGATGGTATCCAGACCTCATATCTATCTTAGAAAACACTGTGGCTCCCTGAAGTTAATCAAATAAATCTTCTATCCTTGGTAATGGATACTTATTTTTAACAGTGACCTTATTCAGTTATCTGTAGTCTATACACAATCTCATAGACCTTTCTTTCTTTTTAACAAATAACATCGGTGCTCCTCATGGAGAAAAACTAGGTATAATGAAACTTCTATCTAAAAGCTCTTGTAACTAAACTTTTAATTCCTTCAATTCAGCTGGAGCTATCCTATATGGAACTTGATATATAGGTGTCGTACCTAACAATAACTCAATCTCAAATTCAATCTCTCTCTCAGGGGGTAATCTTAGTAGTTCCTCTGGAAACACATCCTCAAATTCATTCACAATAGGCACTTCAATTATTTTTCCTCTTTTTTTATGAATCACAAAATCCAAATATGTATCATATCCTTTTCTAAAATATTTCATAGCTGTCATAGCTGAAACTATCTTAATTGGAACTTTTCTATTATCTCCCACAAAATATACTTTTCTACCATTCTCTTTTTCAATCATCACATTCCTATCAAAATAGTTAACATTGGCTTTATAACAATTTAATCCATCTATACCTAAAATTGCATCAAAGTCGCTCAATGGTAAGGGCATAAAATCCCATTCTAACTCATCTTCTCCTATTTTCACTGCCACATCTTTAATGATCTTATCGCAAATTACACTAACTCCCATAGGTATGCTAACCAAAACAGGTTCATCTCTATCAAACAATTCTAGCTTATTATGTAGAACAAATATAGAGGATATAAATGAGAATGTTGCACCCGGATCAATTAATACATAAGCTAACTTATTATAAATAAAAGCCATACCCTTAATTACATTCGGTGCATTCTCTTCCTCCTTCTCAGTTACTGCATAAATCCTTGCTTGTTGAACATTCTCTGCTGCACTAGTTTGTCCCACATGCCTCTCTTGAACTTGTGGAGCCTTACTCACTTCACTTCTTGTACCAATGGTTCTTACAGCAATAGGAGGTCTACCAACTCTTTCAGGTGTAGGAACATTTGACCCTTGCACTGAGGGTTCCCCAAATATACCCTTAGTACATTCATGGGCATAATGTCCCATTTCATTGCATTTAAAGCAATGCATACTGCTCCTACCATAGCTACCCACATGATTTTTCTTGCACAAATTACACCAAGGCAAATTCAACCCTCCTCTTGGAGCATTCCTAAAACTATTAAGTCGAAACGAGGGTGTTGGTTGTCTCACAGACATCTGACTTCTTTGTGAATGAAAATTTCCTCCTGATCGCACGCTGCCTCATAAATAGGGATTAAATCTGGATTTTTGATTGCTGTTACCCCTCTAAGGTTATCTTAAAGATCCCTATTGCTAATTAGATTTAGCCTTATTTGCAAACTCCAACTCTTTATCAAGTCTCTTCAATTCTATTACCTTCTCGACCCAACCCCAAAAATTCATACCAGCATAAAGATTTAACTTCCCTCTCAGGGATATATATAGCCCATCTTAAAACTTATCACTTTTAACTTCCTCCATTGGGTAAATATCATTTGCATACTGGTACAACTCCTCAAATTTATCTGTATACTCTCTGACAGACATTGACCCTTGTACCATATTCACAAATGCAGCTTTCCTTTACTTCTGGAAAGTCTCTGTTAGGTACTCTCTACCAAACCCTTCTTTGAAGAGCTACCACATAAAAGCTTCTCCATAGAGATTCTTGATTCTCGTCAGCCAATCATCCGTCTTCTCGAACATAAGGCCATATACATTGCTTACTTTCTCGACATCGCTAAGTTGCAATGTATTAAAGGGCTTTTCCACTGTTTTGACCCATTTATCCACTTGTCCTGGGTCCAGGGTTCCTTGAAAATCATAAGCTCCACACTTCTTTGCATGCTTAATGATATCTCCAGGCTTCCTATACCTCTCACATTCTACCATCACTATTGCCATTGTTCTAGCTAAATCAGTAGCATCTATGTGTACTACCGGAGTTGCAGGTGGATTCGGCACATCCCTAGGTATCTCCAGAGGTGGTGCATAATACACATTTCTTGCCCTCCTAGGTACGTGCTCGAAGATTGATGCTGAGGCAGCTGACCTAGAGCTTCTTTGCAAACTATCAATGTGAACATTCGGTACATCACCTCTCTCATTGCCAACAGAAGTTGACGATGAAATTGATTCTTCCTGAAGTATTCTACTCCTACTAACAATTTTGGCTAACTCAACTAGCCTAACTCTTTCTGGTTGGACTATACGTCCTCTGTCTCTACCTCTACCCCTACCACGACCTCGACCATAACCTTTATCCTGACTTCTAATTGGTCCACCTCTAGTTCTCGCCATCTTCTTAAAATCAATATCACAACTTTAGAAATCTTTATCATCACAACAAATAAATATATATATTCACTAAATCAACATCTCTCAATATCTATAATATATAACACGATATTTCTTAGTGTCTATAGAACCTAATAAACCTAGGCTCTTATACAAAAATTGTAACACCTCATCCTCAAATTCAATAATATGTTAATAACCTTTATATTAAAATAACGTAATTATCTGATAATTAAGTAAACTATTTGTATACAATCATAAATTTCTTATACATAGATCTCAATTGTAATACATTTCCTTAAAGGTGAGATGGGAAACCTATACAAATTTGAACCTCATTTCTCAAGTACCTTTGCTAATGTAATCACCATAATTTGAGTAACTAGATAATATTATTTATACAATTGCACTCTCACATTCTCCATACCATTCAACATCATTTATATCATATATCCATATATCCTAAATTTCTAGATGGCAAGATAATAACTTCACATCAATACTCAATTGATATTTATAATAATATCATTAACTTAAGCGCCAACCATCCATCATAATATAGATATATACATCATCAGAATATATACAACAAAAGTACTAGATGCTAATACAAATAATACATATATACAACATCATTTGCCCTAGCATCTATCCCTCAGGTGTCACGGATCTCAGTCTAAAAGATTGTGGTGGTGATGGTAGTAGAAGCAACACATCCAAGCCAAACCCTCAAAAGACACATCTAGCCCAATGGCTCAAAACTAACTCTCATATCAAGCTTTAGAGGGTGTAGAGATGGCCTTAAGCAAAAAGCCAAAAAGATGTATCAGGAAAACTGTATCACACCTAAGTGAGGGTGACCTGAACATCTAGTGAGGTGGCATAGTAGACTCAAAAAATAGTGCAGACACTATCGAGGTGCTCCTCTCGCACGGATGATACACGTGCATCAGTTCTAATAGGTAGGACCGTGACCTTGAAGACTAACTCAGCATCTATGTCATGACAGACTATGTACCTCACTAATGTCTCAGCTGTAGTGAACTTGTACACCATAGTAGCCCACTGTACTGCCATACCTCTAGGCTATAATCTAACTAAGCTGAAAACACATTTTAAAACAGTGGTGAGTAATTCCGAAAGGAAATTTTCCAGTGAGCAGCTACTAAATCTTTAAATAGAAAACATTTATACAAAAGGTAATTTATCCGAAATGCAGCAATAATTTGAAAGCCATTTAATACTTGAAAATACTCACATTTATCAAATGACATTTCAAGGAATAATAATTTATTTCCACAAGAACATCAATGAAAGAATTCCATCTCATGAAAATTTATTAAATATGTTCATGATCTATGCAAATAAAAGCATGATAAAATTATAAATTTCTTTCTCAAAATGCGAAACTCAATATAAATAAACCATTATTTTAAATCTTTAACTTCATATAATTTCAAATATTAACAAGTTCAATACACTTAAGATCTTTATCTCTCAAGTTATAATTAATGCGAGGATTCATATAAATTGAATTAATTATCATATCATATCATACTATTATGATTTGATTTATTTGATAATTTTTCGATTGCCATTAGAGTTGAGAATTTCATTCATTGGAATATTAAACGTTCTTATCACTATTAAAATCTTTACAAACGGTACTTACATATCCTGATTATTATTATAGGATTTATTTCCCCATTCTTTCCCAGAATGAATATCAATATATAAATAACTCTCTCATAACATCTCAACTCTTATTTTTATGGCCCATACTAGCCGAATCATAGAATCATTCATAATAGTTTCATATCCATACAGTTCAACCATAAGGATTCACCCCAAAGGCACCTCTGAATCCTTGCGACAGTTATAAATTGAGTGGCCAACTCATCTTTCCCAACTCATCCCATATACATATATATACATACATATATGTATATTCATTCCTTAATTATTCATGAATTTATTAATGTAAGGCCAGTGTATTATTTACATTCGTTACAAGGGTATAATTCTATTATTTTTACGTTCTTCATCAAACATTTACAAGACTTCCACTTTGCTCTTTCTTTAATAATTTATTCTCTTTGTCTGAGACTTAGAAACATATGGTATTTATATGACTTCTAAGTTATTTAGTTCAAATATTATAACACGCGACAATACGTAAGAATCGAACTTATTTTTGAGCATCTCAATTGTTTTGGTATGCTATTCTAGGGTTCAGTTCATGACTACCCTTCATTCGGTACAAAAATAATTAAAACAGAATAAATTTTAGGTCATAGAGGCACCTCCTCTATATAGGGGCGTCGCCCTCGTGGTGCAAAGGCACCGACTAGAGAGTACAGAGGCATCACCCTCTGCACCAGTTGGGAAGGCGTCGCCTTCTTTCCTCAGAGGCATCGCCTTTGAGGTGATGAGGCATTGCCTCTACGAAGAGGCGCCATGTGATCGGCTTCTAATTCGAATTCAGCAGCAACCCATAACCAAAAGTTGAAATTTTTATGAAATTGATCACACCAGAAGTTCGTATAGGAACTATAAGCTAAAGATAAACTCATATACATCCCAAAAACTTCACAATTAAGCCTAGATCTACATTTAAAATTCTCAAAATAATTAAAACTTCAATTATATTATTCAACCACAAAAATACATATAAAACTTTGATTAAAATATCCACTCACAATTTTCTCCTGCTAGATCCTTAATTTGCTTCTTCTGAATTCAGATTCCTTCTTCTCTTCAGAGCTTCTCTTCTTCCTCTCTTTCTTCATTTTCTTTTTCTTCTCTTTCTCTTCTTTTCCTTCCCTTTTCTTCTTCTCCTTCCCTTCCTCCATACTTTCTCCTGTGCAGACCACCAACTCTTCCTCTTTATCTCTACTTTGATCCTTTTTCTTTCTCTTCTTTCCTTATTACTCCATTTACTCTCATTAGTTACAATTACATCCTAACTTCTCTTTTCAATTTCATCCTTCCAAGTTTGTATTCAATTAAATCCAACTTTAAATTCTTATATTTTATTCTTTCTATTTCTCAATACAATAATAATATTAACTCCCAACAACATTACATCAATTTAATACAAGATAATCAACTTCTTAATTATTTACCTAAAATGATAAAAATTAACTCCAATTAACGCTAATTTAATATAGTCAAAATAATTATTAATTATCATTAATCTAAATTAATTCAGTTCAAGGACATGGATGTTACACTCTGTGTGTGTGTGTATATATATATATATATATATATAATTTGATCAATTTTAAAAATTATATTATTAATGCAATATTAATAATTTTATAATAAATAATATTCAACTTTTAGAATTTTATGTGTTTTTAATTTAATTAATTTAAACCTTATATTATTAATAAATTATTAATAATTTTAAAATAGTTAAAATTTAATTTTCTGGAATTGAAAAAATTTAAGTCAAGAACTATATAAATTTTAAAAATAAAAAAATTAATTAATATGTCAAACATTCCTAAACAATATAATTAGAAAAAGAAACTGAATTAATAATCATCAATAATTTCCCTTCAATTCGACTCAATATATTTTTTTGGTTTGATGTGCTACCATAATATTAAAAAAAAAATATGCTCTTTTTGTTTCAGTTTAAATGTTTTGATTGATATTTAATTTTAGCTATTGTAGCGTTATAAATAATTTATTAATAATATAAGTTTTAAATTAATTAAATTAAAAATATCTGAAATTCTAAAAAATTGAATATTATTTATTAGTTATTATAAGGTTATTAATATCGAGTCCGCACCCGAATATTTAATAATATATTAGAGTAGGATTAAATTGTATAGAAAATAAGTTTAAATAAAGGACTAAATTGAAACCAAGAAAATTTGAGGATTAAAAATTTAAATGGCTTAAACTTCCATTTAAAAAAAAATTACACGCGTTACATACAGGAAAAGGGTGGGGATTGACTTACCCACCCAATTTCCTTGCTATGCACGATGGCCAACCATATAAATAAGGAATAGTACCAAAATGGTACCATTCTCATAAAAAATACCTATAAATAAGGAAAGTAGCAAAAGCAGCACTCGACCTTGACGGAAGGAAAAGAAAAAAAAAAAAGAATCCAATTGTGAGTGGATACTAAGCTCCTTCTTTTGTTTATTAATTTATTAATTTACTTATTTATTCGTTCTTTCTTTTGCTAAATTATTTACTTATTTATCTCATTACATATATATATATATACCAGAAACGGGGACAGGATCGGACAAAAGATAGTTTGTTGTAAGGAAAGATGAAAAAGATGAAGAAGATGCAGAGAGATATACCAGAAACGGGGACAGGATCGGAAAAAGATAGTTTGTTGTAAGGAAAGATGAAAAAGATGAAGAAGATGTAGAGAGATGCAGCCTGCCTTATGCTTCGTTGAACCAGCCAGAGCATTAGATGCCACGAGGCGGGTATCCACATAAGAGGGTAGGTATCAGAAGTGCTTGATAACCTGGGAGGAAATGATACCAATTAAAGAATTGGCCCTGTTCGGCGTTTCATAGTCCCGATCTATGTATCAAGCTTCTGATATGAGGTAAATGCAGTGAGGTAATACAGTTTGAACAGTAAAAATAGGTACTGTTGAGAAAACGTTTGATACTATTTATCTTTTAATGCATATGATGAATGATCACAAATCACCCTGCAGAAAAATGACAGTTTGTAGGATGTATGCAGTATGGCCACAAATCACCCTGTCAAGAAATATGAAGAGTAGGAACGATCCAGAGGAATGCTCCAGACAGGAGTCGTTCAAATAGAAATGGTATATGTTCCTTTGGGCAGCCCCGGTACAGGAATCATATACAGAAGGTAGTAGGAGAAATATGAGCACAGTATAAAACGATGCAAGTTTTCTGATGTGCCAGATCCTACGAGAGGCAAGCACAGAGCATACTTAATTCAAAATAGAAAATAAACAAAGTTTGAGACCAAAATAATACCTTTATAAATTAATTATAAGGAGTACAATTGTAGACAACGGTTACAAGTTTGGGTATTTAGTGAAAGGAAACAAAAGGGTTGTCTTACAATCACTTAATACGAAAAATATTTGATTACAGAAGGAAAATGATGTAGTCTATTTTTCTCTGTGTTCTTGTGTAACCTCCTCCTTCTCTGATAGCAGGGGAGTCTTCTTATAGGCGAGCAAAGGGGAGAGCTGGCAGAAGACAGGCTGGATATCATGAGGCTGGAGACTTTTGAGTCTGCAGTTGGTGGAAGCAGACAGATTGAGCTTACACATGGAGTGGGCCCTTTCTTCATATGGGAAGGATGGGAGCTAGAGTCACATGGGCGAGCTGGAGAAAGCAGGTAAAAGGCAGACAACATAATTTTAAGTCTGCAAAGATTTTTGTCTTTTTACTTTTTTTTTTTTTTACAAAATACAAAATAGAAAATACATATAGAAAATACAAAGTACAAAATACAAAATACATAAAGAAAATATACCTATATATATACATAATCAGAATCCACTATTACCAAAGCAGTCTTCTTCGTCATCATCTAGGTTGATGATAGGTTCGGAAGAACTTGATGAAGAGGATGGTAAAGAGTCTGGCTTAGTAGATCCTTGTTT
>CATIWO010166713.1:0-24321 GCA_949673435.1 Macaranga tanarius
ATGAAGAGAAGAATATTGTATATTGTACAAAGTCTACAGACCTTCTGCAGCGGGTTGAGAGTGTGGATATTGTATATATATATATATATATATATATATATATATATGTTATAGATATATTATCATATATTTATTAAGAAAAAATTTTGTGGTTATTTAACCAAAATAAAATATTTATGTAACATATTAGTTCAAGTTTATTAATTTATCTATTAGTTAGCATTATTTATTATTTTTTTAATTAGATTATAAAATAATTTTTTTATTATTTTATTTATTGATAATAAATATATATTTAATTAATAATATATATTCCCGAATCGTACTGTTCCATACCGATCCGTTCTGAAAAGAACCGAATCTTTGTACCGAAAAATTGGTATGGCACGGTATCCCCGTACCGAACCGTACTGAAAATTGGTACTGGAGATTTTATTTTTTAAAAAATCCCCGAAATATGGTACGGTACTGGAGATTTTTTTTCTCCCGATTTTCCCGAACCGTGCTCACCCCTACACATCGGATCATTTGCCAATATCACCATTTAGAAATCAATCCTCACATTATCAAGACACAACAAGGTAGAAGTTCATTCCACATCATAATCAACTCAACTCTACACAATTGCATCACAATAAATCATCATCTTAATATTTCATCTATGATTATGAATTCACAATTCATTTATCTTTAGTAAGTGAAAACACAATTACACAAACAATAGAGTTTAATATAATACATGTACATACGTAAGTAATTACTTACCTCCAAGTGCTCCCTACTTCAAAAATGGTCTTTCTTCTGATTAGGAGTGCCTTCTTTCCCTTTATCAACTTCTACACATAATTTATACATCAATTCATATAGCCACATGACACTTGCACTCAAATACAACTAAGTGCAACTCGATACTTAAGGTTCAATATATCCAAATAATTCACACACAAGTCTAAAAATCTTGAAAATAATACTGAAGCTAGAAATATTAGTCTACTTCAAATTACAATTAAAATTACTCAATTTGGACATGCATAGAATTAATTATGGAATTTTGATTAAATCCTAGTAAAACAGAGCTCTGCAGCATGAAGACGAAAATATTGAGCCATGCCAGTCAATATTAACAACAAAATCAACTCTAGGTCGAAACATAAACGTTGTAGAGGACACTCTGAAGTTTTCAGAGCATTAAACCTTGCTCAAATCAAAGCTCTACAACTCAAGTTATGATCAAAATAATAAGACTGATGCACATGAAAAATAGAACCTGAATTGCAACAATCCAAACTTGACTTCAATTAACAAAACACAAACTTAGCTTACTAAATTGATGCTCCAATGGCTAATAGATCTCCTCAAGCTTCCCAAAATTATTGATAGATAAGTAGATAATATCAACATCTCCCAAAACTAACAAAATTTCTCTCTTCTTCTTCCTCTCTACCATTCTCTACACTCTCTACTCTCCATTCAAACATCCCCATACATATACACTCATACTCATATACAACCAATAAAATTCCTCCAATTTCCCCATTAGGTGTCCTTCCATTTAATGTATAATTATCACATATCTTATTAATAAATAATAAAAATAAACATTTAGATAATTATATATAAATAACACTATAATAACATCTTAACTCCTTAATGAATTGGAATTATTACCTACTAACCCACAACTTTCTATTTTGACAAATAACTCCAAAACTTTCTTAACAAATATGCCCCTCTCTACCAACATGCATATACCCACACTTAAATAGAATCCACAACTCTACTCTAAATGTCATGAAGGTATAATGCATGAACAGTGCTTCTAAGATACATGTGTTACAATTCTCCCATCTTTAATAAAAATTTCGTCCCTAAAATTTACTACTCACCACTTAACTAGATCAAGTATGGATATTTTTGCTTCATTAGCTCCTCTACCCACCATGTTGCTCTTTTAGGTGAGTGGTGACTCCACTTTACCTTTACTATTAGAATCTCATTATTCCTTAACTGTTTATCATAAATATTCACATTCATAACGCATATATTAATCTCACATAGTATTAAATTAGTAGTCCACTTGTACATATACATACCATCATTAATATTTTATAACACAACCCATAGATCATAATTCATCCATTGCACACTATGCTTTATCATAAGAACCTAACAATAAATGCACAATTTATGAGGAATTTACCAAAAATTCGGCAGAACCTTCACTAAAATATAGACATCTCCCTTTTATAGTAGGGTCAATCCTACAATAAAAATAACTACACTTCTATAAATAATCTCAATTGGGCTTGGTTATCTACCATACTATAATTACATACTGTCCTACTTATCTCGGATTAAATTTTCCTTTCTTCCAAAATTTTAAAATTCCTTTTTTTAGCCTTCTCAAAGCTATGCAACTTCTCATACTCAAATGAGGCTCAAAACAACTCAAAGACACTTCAAAGACATACATAACCTTATCAATTCATTTACAATTGTATGTACCATATATCTCATTCATAAATATAAGCTCAAGTATATCTATACCAACACATCATTTAATATTTACATAATTACCTTTCTAATACATTTAATATTCACAATCAACTTACATATAAAAGATTTTATATATATATATATATGTATATATATATATATATATATATATATATATATATACATCCAAATATGTGCATTTGCATTCTATCATCTTCAACTCCTACAATCACCAATTCCATAATAGAAAAATATAAACATTATCAATAAGCAATTGAATATACATCTTATGAATCTCAAGTGTTAGTCATTTATTTAATGTTTGTATTCATCTCAACAATTCACATAAATGCAAGAATTCGCACTTTTACATCTCAATCTCACTGTTTGATATGATTAGCCTTGTTGATGGACACTAAGCCAATCGACATTTCAACATTTCACGTTGTCGATGGTCACATAGCCAATCGACATATTATGATACATTATATCCATATTTACTCACAAATATAATATCATTACATTCAATGAACCAAACTCAAGTTCATAATTTATATGCACTTACAATCATAATTTCAATACTATCACATATCATGTTTATCACGTTCAATCGTATACCACACAACAAATACATCAACATCATTTATATCCAATATCATCACATTCTATAACATAACTCAAGAATCATAGTTCATTCATAATACTCATCATAATCACACAAAGATAAATGACAAGTAGAATTCACGTATTCCATCGCTATCATTATAAGTCTATTTAAGTACTGTTAAGGATTGGAACTTTCACTAAGAAGGAGGTTTTAGATCCCATTACATCTCTATAGTCTTGAATTAATTCTTTCTGAATAGAAATATACTTAATCTTTTTATTTTAATAACTGTTAAAAATGATTCTCAATACAACTGATACTTCTAAATCTTAAATACTTGAACAATAGTAGCTAACATTTGAACAATGAAACTATCGAAATTATAACTGTCCAGATGTATAAACTATTATTTTCCCATTTTTATTAATACATAACCTAACTCTTATCTTGAGGCTTCAATATAAATCATAATACCTCCATTTCTGGTTTGAGATAAAATGTTCTTATCGTATAAAGTCATCAAAATCTCAATCTTAAGTCTATCTTCAAAAACACTATAGTATCTCTCAATTAATTGAGTAGCCCTTCACTTCTCAATTATAGATAATCATTATTTATTGAAATACTGTTCAATTATTTATAGTTATTACATAACTCCATACTACTATCTTTTCTCTTATAGACTGAATCGATGCCCGTCATGATGAATTATTCAATCCGACAATCTGCCTTTTCTAATTCTTCTAGTTCCATTGATGTATATAAAATAATCATTATTAATGTAGCCTTTGGAATAATTCTATTTTAATTCTACTTTTTGAGGCAGTAGAAATTCTGGTATTTCATCTCGGAACACATTAAGAAATTCTCTGATTATGAATACATCCATTACCCTTGAACTAATCTTCATCAATTTCTTAATAGTGGCTAAAAAAAATCTTCATGCCCATCTCAGACCATATGAAAAATAATTATAGCTAAAATCAATTAAGCATGCACAGTTTCTCTTTTAATCACTGTCTCTATCTTTTTCTATCTCAAGTATTAATATCTAGCATTTTTTATAAGCCACATTACAATAATACCATAGTTCATACCTAATCTATTCTTGAAATAATACTAATCTTCTTCCTAATTCAATGATTACTGAAGTCTGCATATCAATCATACCGTTTGACCATTTTGAAATAAAATCTCATCACCAAATTCACTATCACAACATTCCAGTAGGTATTGAAACATATATACCATTTCCTTAATAATACGAGTGTGCCATCTATATACATAATGCATATTTGCATAACTGATCAAATAAATTCGAAATCAAAAAGGTATCATAAGCAACATAATAAAATGTACCCATATTTTCATCTGATGTAGGAAAAGCTTCTAACTGAGTAATAGCTTATGCTCTTTCTTGAATCTGGGATTGATTATCTATTTAGTTTATGTCAAAGTATCAGCTCCCCTTTTCTTAATATCTCTTTCAGCCTCTGCCCAAATTAACACTGACTTAAAATATTTCCTTTCTTATACCGCTTCATTCAAGTAGCTGAAATCTTTCAACAGTTTTATTCAATGAATAATCTTAAAAAGAATGTCCGACTTACTATATTAGTAACATATATTAAGTCTGAGACCAATATTTTCCCGAATGGATTCTACCACAACTGCTGCATACTGAAATTGATGTACTGCTCACAATTTATTAGTGTCTTTTCGACTATTAAGTCTTATAATTTCTCTATTACATGTTTTTTCTATTGATTGATTAATTTGCCTTACTTCACTCCTTTCAAAACCACTTGTTGGAAATTAGAACTTTTGGGAATTGAACTACCATTTATTTGAGTTGAAAAAGCAGGTCTGCAAGTAGTTTTCTTCCTTTTAGCTTATATAGCTTCCTCTTCATTTATAATTTCTTCATTATGCAATACAATTTCCACTAAATCTCTATAAGTTGATGATTTGATTATCATTCTCTCTCTCTGATCTCTAAATTCACCTTTTTCTTAGGTCTTTTTTACTTTATCCCATCAGTGGTTATCTTTTCACAACATACTTTTATAATTTCTCAAACTGCATCTCATAATTAGTTATAATTGAATTATTTTGCCTCAATCCTAAGAACTCAATCTTATTTCTGTCTACATATGCTTATGAAATATATTTCCCTATAAATATTTTCAAAAAGTCTATCCAAGTCTTAATTATCGGTACATTCTCACTTCTCTATATTATCTTCTACTAGCTTAGGATATCTATCTCAAATAGTGACATTGCATAACTAATTTTCTTTATATCAGTACAATCAATTTGATATAGAATTCTTTCCGTATTCTGTAACCATTCCTCTACTATGATGGTATCACCAGTACCCGTGAAAACCTTTACACCTTACTCTTTTTTCTTCTCATAATTCTTGTCAACAATGCTATCCACTTGTTCTTGATTCATAGCTTCCACCCCTTTTGATCAATTCTCTACTATAAAAAAATATGCATCTATGGAATGGTTATAAATAGAAATTTATTCAGGTCACGTAAAACATGTATAAGTATTTGTCTATAAATTAACTCATGTAACTCATTTAGGCCGATGAATTAAGTTTGGTGTCCTTTCATCCTGACATATATGATGCACATCAACTAAAAGTCATCAATGACTTATGCATGATATGTCATGAATGCATCATGTTTTATGTCCCGAGGGAATCTAATCCCTGCTCTCATACCACTAAATGTGACGTCCACAATCACCACCATACATGTGGTAACAATCCACCTAATACATGTGGCATGAGAAAAACTTTCCTCAAATGTACTCATTTCAAATATACAAATACTCACATGAGTTTACATTATTTAAAATTTCACAATAATCAACATATGACAACATTTACATAACATCATATAAATATGTCGACATGATATGCAAGATGAAGGTCGGATGCACCAACTTGTTTTGACCCACCTAAGACTCTAATGCAAGCTTAAAGCTAAGTCTAATCGAGTTCCTGAAAAATTTCAATCCAAAGGGGGTGAGCTTGCAATTTAATAAGCAACTACTAACACATTTGTATACATATAATCACCATGAAGTTCCATAACCATTGGCACTACATCGAGTGCAAACGGGAGCCCAAATGAAGAAGGAGCAAGTGAGCAATAAAATGTCAAGCTCTGTTAGAGAATCTTAATGATAGATTCAACTCAAACTCAAAACATAAAAGTTGTAGAAGACTCTTTAAAGTTTTTCTAGCATTAAACCACGCTACATTTAGAGCTCTATAACTTGAGTTATAGTCAAAATACCAAGACAAAAGTGTGTAGAAGGAGGAGGCTGGGCTCCTTACGGGCAGGTGCTCACGGCCATGAGGAATAGGCTCACGACCATGATTCGGTGCTCACGGCTGTGAGCCAAATTGTGAGCAGCCCATCTGGAGCCAAAATACTATTTAAAATGGCCTGGGGTGCTCACGGTTGTGCCCTCACGATCGCGAGCTGACAGTGAGCAGCCCCAGCTTAACCAAAACTCCCTTTTGACCATTCTAATGCACACCAAACCTTTCCATATGCAAATATAACTCTAACCAAACTTAAAAACACTTCATAAATATACCAAACCTCACCAACTCATTCATCAACACTTGATTCATAATCAAATACAAGCTTAGGCCCTAATCAGATAATTTCTCGAGTGATACCACTCATCTTTTCTTTTAGCTAGGTTTTAAGACTGTAAGTACTATTTAACCATCCTTGGCCTCTTCTAGTGTTCCTCTTTTTGTCCCTCTATTTTTTATAATAAGAAAAAGGGATAGTGAACTATCAATGCACTGACATCAGTAATGGTGACTCTACTAAGGATAGAGATATTGTTCCCAATATTGATACTTTGTATAAATAGAATATATACTATATTGAACAAATTTGCATCACAACACCTCGCACACTTGTACCATCACCCAAATAACCCTAATGATATTAAATTATGATCCACTATAATTTCGCTCGAATTATGGGGTGATTAGTTTGGTGTTGTTACCTTTAGCCTTTACTTGGTTTAATAGGTCTTGCTAGTCTTATTTGACTAAAGTCTATAACCCAAGTCCTTAAAGAGAATAATTCTCTCCCAAGTAGGTAAAAAATGTTGGGTTCGCCTGACCGGGGCTTATAACTGAAGGGATCAAGATTCAAAGCAATCAAAATCATGTGAAATTTTAAAATTTTGATTACTTGTAACTTTTGCATCAACACTAGAATCTTACCCTAGCCTAAGATCACATCACAAGCAAATATACATAGCTAAAATATACATGACAAAAAAAATT
Organism: Macaranga tanarius; assembly: GCA_949673435.1. Lineage (NCBI taxonomy): Eukaryota > Viridiplantae > Streptophyta > Magnoliopsida > Malpighiales > Euphorbiaceae > Macaranga > Macaranga tanarius. The sequence goes on from CATIWO010166713.1 coordinate 7,437, forward strand.
TTAAATCAACAACCAAGTCATAAAGCCTACTGACTAAGAGTTTAGTAACACTTACAAAACTCTTAAGTTTGTAGTACGCTCGATAAGCTTTGGTTGTTGTGATCTACAAGCTCCAAGCTCTCTAAATATGAAGCCTCTATACAAGGAAGATCTTTAAGGATGATGGAGTATTGCCAATAAGCCTCTCTTCTTTGAGTCAAGATGCTTGTTAGGACTCCTCTAACCTAGAATGTATGTAGGACTTAATAGTAACCTCCAATAGATATCAATAGTGGATGTAGACTTATACAACTCTTGTACGACAATGGCCTTTAATTTAAAAGTTTACAACACTTGTGATATTTTCTATTCTCTACACTTAGAAGAAGAAGGAAGAAGATGATATCAACCGTTTTCTCTCTTTTTGTAAGAATATTAAAATGTCTCTCAAATGTGCATTAATGTAATGTCTCTACACCACCCACTAACTTAAACACCATCCATTTAATAATAGCTTAAGTGTCACACTCAAGCTACATGCATATATTAGCTTAAGTGTCTCACACTCAAGCTACATGCATGTGATAGTTTAAGTATCTCACACTCTAACTATATGCATGGATAGCTTTATGTCATAAGTAGGATTAGTTTGGTTACAAGGATAACCTTAGCCTTTGACTTCATTAGCCCTTAATGAGTTGTGCTAAGGTTATGGGCTTGTCTAACACTTAAACAAGGCCCATACCAAACTAAATAAGACAACTTATGGGCCCTTATTTTAACTCTTTAAATAAAGCCCAACTTTAATCCATCATTAATAATTCATATGGTCCATCTCATGGGCCATATCCATTGTACTATTTGGAGGCAAATATTAATTTAGTCCTTGAACTTAATATCACATATTAAATCAAGTCTAAATTAATATTTATTTAATTACAATTAGTCCCAACCTTTGAATTTAGATTTCTGGATATGCTAGATCACTACATATGCACAAATCTAATTCAATTAATTTAATTAATTAATTAAACTATTTAATTAATAATTATCTTCATCGGTGCAACTCTTATGTGTGTGAGTTAATTGGTTCAAGTCTAATTGGCAATAGAAAATAATATTAACACTTAATATTATACAAACATCTTTCCATACTAAATGTGAAAATCCCAATTAATCACATTTAGTTCCCATAAATCATGAATGACCCCTAACATAGATATTATTACTACCTAATTAGAAATAAATGTTATATATAGATCCACAAGAACCATAGAACGTAATTACCTTGCACTAAATGTCCCTTCATTATAAAATCCCGATATCGGCTAGAGTCACGGTTTAGTCAAACTCTAATTGCCTAATTCATATGACCTCATTTTTAGTTCAATTCTCAATAGAATACGACTATTACTAGAAACTCTTTCTAGCACCGAAACTCTTTCGGGTAAGTCGAGTTTGACCTGGCCAGGTATTTATTCATTAAGAATAACTTAGATAGCATAGGATCTTATCCCAGTTCACTCCAGTTAATGAATTCCATCTTGGCCGATCACTCGTCTCTACATATAATAAACTAAAGCCACCACATGCCATATACCCATACATGGCTAGCACAACTATATAAGCAGTAACAAACTTTAACCAACCATATGTGGATGACCGTGTCACCTCAGGTGAAAAGACTATATGCACCATTATGTCTAAGATTGTGATTGTTGACAAAAGTGAATTTCCATACAATCATAAATCTTATGTCACAATTAGATCCACCCATCACATGAGTATCTACATGTCTATTCTGATATCTCATATCAAGTAGTATGAGACTCATTACCTCTCGCTATCAATATCATATACCGATCAAGAAAAATAGATAGAAGTGATAGTCTAGGGATTAGTACTACCCTTATATTAATCCAACGACTATGAATATTTAAAGTATATGTACCAAATGAGTTTGTCACTCATATTATCAACTCTTGATAATAAACTCATTTAACATACATAATACTAAAGGGTAAATATTCAAATAAACTTAACACTTAATTTAAATGAATATTTTATTACTATAGGGATAAAAGTACAATGTCAACATACAAGAATGGCCCTAAGGCACATCTATACTAATAATCTGCCACTTGCACTAGCGCCATTCACAATAATATCTAACACCTATCTTCTCAAGATAACGATCTAATTATAGTTGAGAGAGCGCTTTAGTCAGTGGATTAGCCATATTATCGGTTGAAGTTACCTTTTGCACGAGCACATCACCCTTTCTAATAAGTTCTCTGATATCATGATAACACCTTTTTATGTGTTTGGATTTGTGGTGAGATCTCAGTTCCTTTGCCAAAGCGATGGCTCCATTGTTATCGTAGAAGAGAGGGACTACCGACTCAATGAAAGGAATAACTCCTAGTTTGGAGATGAACTTACGATTCCAAACAGCTTCCTTAGCAGTATTTGATGGTACTATGTACTCGGCCTCTATAGTGGAATCAGCAGTGATACTTTTCTTGGAACTTTTCTAGCTCACTGCACCTCTATTATAGGTAAAGACAAATCCAGAGATGGACTTTCTTTCATCTACATCTGACTGGAAGTTAGAATTTGTGAAACTTGTAAGCTATAAGTCACCTCCTCCATAAGTCAAGACTAAATCCTTCCATAAGTCAAGACTAAATCCTTCCATAAGTCAAGACTAAATCCTTAGTCCTTCTCAAGTACTTAAGGATAGCCTTAACTGCCACCCAATACTCCAAGTCTAGATTAGATTGAAACCTGTTAGTCACACTAACAATATAGGCAATGTTCGGCCTAGTACACAATATAGCATACATTAGGCTTCCTATAACTGAAGCATAAGAAACCTTAGCCATCTCCTCCATCCACCTAAATGGGAACAATCTCCTCTTGGAATCAAGCATGTTGAACCTCTTCAACACCTTTTCCAAGTAAAGATTTTGAGATAAACTTATCATTCTTTTCGATCTATCTCTATAGACTTGAATTCTGAGAATATAGGTAGCCTCTCCTAAGTCTTTCATTGAGAAGGTCTTAGATAGCCATACTTTCACAGATGTCATCATACCGATGTCATTGCCAATGAGAAGAATATCATCGACATACAAGACTAGAAAAGTGAGTTGGCTCCCACTAACCTTCTTATAAATACATGGCCCATCCTCATTCTTAATGAAACTATAAGAACGGATAGCCTCATCAAAGCGATGATTCCAACTCCTTGAAGCTTGCTTTAGACCATAGATCGATCTACTAAGCTTGCACACTTTTGATCTTTCCTCAGATTCAAAACCAGCGTGTTGCTCTATAAAAATATCTTCCTCAACATAACCATTAAGGAAGGCGGTCTTGACATCCATCTGCCAAACTTCATAATCATAGTGTGCGGTAATAGTAAGAAGAATCTGATAAATGGATTTAAGCATGGCTACTGGCAAGAAAGTCTCCTCATAGTTAACCACTTGCCTTTGCTGAAACCCTTTCACTACAAGCCTAGCTTTATGGGTCTCTACCTTCCCGTCTGCACTAATCTTTCTCTTGAAGATCCATTTACACCCAATAGGTACAATACCCTCAGGAGGATCAATAAGTGTCCAGACTTAGTTTGCATACATGGAATCCATTTCAGTTCTCATTGCCTCAAGCCATCTTGAAAAATCTTTATCATATAAACCTTCTTAATATGTAGTAGGATCATCAACATAAATATTTTCTTCATGAACATGCAACTTTTGTATATCATAGAGAAACCGTATCTCTCCGGAGGATGAAGTTGGTGTGATAACATTGTCAATTGGAATAGGCTCTTCAGGTTGATCAATATCGATTTGATCAATTTATTGGGCTTCCTTAGATGAATCCTCATTTAACATTATCTTTCTTCTTTTGCCACCTTCCTTAAGAAACTTTTTCTCAAGGAATATAGCATCTCTACTTACAACAATAACTTGTTCAGCAGAAAGATAAAAGCAATACCCTAAACTATCTTTAGGATATCCAACAAACCTTCCTTTGATCGACTTCACATCCAACTTATCTGATTTCATCTTTTTGATAAAAGCCGAGCACCCCCAAATCTTAACATGTTTAAGGCTTAGTGCCTTACCATGCCATATCTCATATGGTGTGGTAGAAACGGACTTGGATGGAATACGATTAAGGATATAGGAGGCCGTTTGGAGTGCGAAACCCCGAAGTGATATGGAAAGATCGGTGTAGCTCATCATGGATCGTACCATATATAATAAAGTATGATTTTGCCTCTCGGACACACCATATAATTGAGGTGTTCCAGGCGGTGTGAATTGTGATATAATACCATGTTCCTTAAGGAACTCAATGAACTTGGTACTCAAGTATTTACCTCCTCAATTTGATCTTAGAGTTTTAATACTTTTTTCGATTTGGTTCTTTACTTGGGCCTTGAACTCTTTGAACTTTTCAAAGGATTCACTTTTGTTCTTAATAAGAAATAAATTCCCATACCTTGATAGATCATCTATAAAGGTTATAAAGTAGTAGAAACCACCTCTAGCCATTTTATAAAATAGTCCATATATATCACTATGTATTATCTCCAACATATCATTGGCTCTTGCCATTTGTCCAACAAATGGTGATCTAGTCATCTTACTTTGAAGAAAAGCCTCACAAGTTGTATCATATGCAGATTCAACATAGCTTAATATTCCCATCTTTTGCAACTTTATGATCCTATCCTCTACAATATGATATAATCTCAAGTGCCATAGATATTTGGAGTTAGGGGCATTTTGAATTACCATTGCATTCACATCATTCCTATTAGATTAAGTATTGTTTGACACATTATCAACATAATATAAACCATGTATTAAATAACCCACGCTAATCAATTCATTTCCAAAATGAATCTTACATACATCTCTACCAAAATGGAATTCATAACCCCTACTAGTCAAACTAGAGATAGAGATAATATTCTTATAGGTATTAGGTACATATAATACATCCTCTAATAACAAAACATGATTATATAAATTAATTGAAGTGGATCTTATAGCCTTGGCTGCAATACTTGCTACATTTCCAAGTCTTAAGGTCACTTCATTGGGCCTCAACCTTCTCTCATTTGCTAGATCCTGTAAGGATGAACAAATGTGAGAACTTACACTAGTATCTAATACCCATGCATTAGATGAGCTCTTAAAATATTTATAAGCAAATAAATTAAAAAAAGTCTCACTTTCTCCATCTTTGCCCTTTCCCTTAGCCTTGAGGGACTCTAGGTACTTAAGACAATTTCTCTTCTAATGTCCTTCACCTTGGCAGTGGAAACACTTTCCTTTGCCTTACTCTTCCCTCACAATGGCCTTGCCCTTATTATTAGCTATCCTTTATATGGGCTTGACAACACTTGTCTTGCCTTTCCTTTTTTTATTGCCTTTCTTCTTAGTCCTACTAAAAGTGGCAATAAGTGTAACCTTTTTCCCTTTGCTCCATTGGATAGCCTTTTAAGCTGTCACGGGTATGTTCATTGGCTCCATAAGAGTGCATTCAATCTTGTTCATATGAAAGTTGGTGATGGTTTGCCCGAAAGATTTAGGAAGTAATTAAAGGATCAAATCCACTTGGAGGTGGAAGTCCATTGTGAAATCTAGACTCTCTAGCTCCTCCATTAATCTTATTTTGGAGTTCACATGGGCTCCTACTTCCTTTCCTTCTCTTATCTTTGCATGGAACAACCGCTTTGATATCTCATATCTAGCAGTCCTACTATGCTCACCAAATAACTTTTGTAGGTGTAGTAGGTTTTCTCTTATACTTGTGTACTTCTCATGTTGCTGATGGATCTCGGTGCTCATGGAAGCCCACATAATGCAACGTACTTATATATTATCATCCTTCCATTTTTTAAGAGTATCTTGCTCCTCTTAGGAAGCATTTTTCAGGAAGGGGTCCAGGGAGGTTCTGTTCTAATACATATAGTATTTTCTCGAAAGCTAAAACAACTTTTAGATTTGGGCTCGTGAGACTATTGTGGTGGAGTATAATGGAAAGTGGGTTTGTAGGTCTCATATTATTAATTCTTGCAAAAGTTAATAAGATTGATTAGTTACATGTCATTGTAATAACCATTAGATTTAGTCTTTAATCATAATAGCCTCCCACTAACTTAGCGAATCCTACACTTCCAAATAGGAAATGGAAATCCCTTGTTGGATGGATTTCTAGTGGGTAATGGAGTTCTTAATAGGCCACTACTATCCCTCGGGTACACATTGCCAATCTTAGAATTATAGTTCTCATTAAGTGGACAACTCTTATCCATCACATCTCATGTGTGGTTCTATTAATCTGGCTCCTAATGTTACGGGCCTCAGGTATACTTAATTCCATTCTTGGTCTTTGGCATTAGTTAGGTCCATACAATTCGATCAGTGAAATGTATGGATTCGAACACTATAAACCTCAGATACTCATATTTGCCATTCTTGGCCCATAGTGTATCCATACACCCACAACATCTTATGCTTAACAATAATACTACATAAATCTTTTGGGCCTTATGTACACCCCTATGTATCCATAACTGATGCACATAAGTCTAAAACCATGTAAGTTATTGCTCCAATGGAGAGCCTAGACCTAAATTTGATTGGAAGATTTATAGGTCAATTGTTAATTAAGGTCTCACTTTGTACATTAGCCGGTTTACAATATATATATCTCATACATACATTGCATTCCATCCATCCACAACATACATATCTCATACATACATTGCAGGGTATCCATCATCCATTTATATACATATCATATACATATATAGCATGCCACAACATACATATCACATATATACATTGCACATGTAAAATGGATGCACAAATAAGGAGTAATCATGAACTTTTCTTATGCCTATTCTAACTCTTAGAATAATTACAAATGGGCCTAGCCTAAGAAAAGCCTTCATACCATGAGCCTCCTTTGTCACCATTACCATGGGCCTTGGTCCATGCTATAAAAGGTTGAATGGGCCTTCAAATTGAACACTTCAATCTTCAAGTCATAACTCTTGTGATTTACATTCAATCCTTGGCATACCAAGGCAAATAATTTACATCCTACATCTATGCAATTAACACTTAATTACAACAAGTATAATCACAACTCTTGTAATTGTCATTATTTTTATCATGTAAAACTTGTGATTAAGGCTCTGATACCACTTGAAGGGATCAAGATTTAAAGCAACCAAAATTATACATAATTTTAAAATTTTGATTACATGCAACTCTTGCATCAACACTAGAATCTTACCTTAGCCCAGGATCACATCACAAGCAAATATACATAGCTAAAATATACATGATAGATAATATTTTAAATCAACAACCAAGTCACAAAGCCTACCAACTAAGAGTTTAGTAACACTTATAAAACTCCTAAGTTTGTAGCACGCTCTACAAGCTTTGGTTGTTGTGATCCACAAGCTCTAAGCTCCCCAAATGTAAAGCCTCTAGCTTGAAACATAGAAGTTTCACAAGGAAGATCTTCAAGGATGATGGAGTACTACCCACAAGGCTCTCTTCTTTGACCCAAGATGCTTATTAGAATTCCTCTAACCTTAAATATATGTAGGACTTAATAGTAACCTCCAATGGATATAAATGGTGGATGTAGACTTGTACAACTCTTGTACAATAATATCATTTAATTTGAGAGTTCACAACACTTGTGATATTTTATATTCTCTACACTTAGAAGAAGAAGGAAGAAGACGATATCAACCATTTTCTCTCTTTTTGTAAGAATATTAAAATGTCTCTCAAATGTGCATTACTGTAGTGTCTCTACACAACCCACTAGCTTAAACACCATCCATTTGATAATAGCTTGAGTGTCTCATACTCAAGTTATATGTATGTGTTAGCTTGAGTGTCTCAAACTCAAGCTACATGCATATGATAGTTTGAGTATCTTACACTCTAACTATATGCATGGATAACTTTATGTCATAAGTGGGATTAGTTTGGTTACAAGGATAACCTTAGCCTTTGACTTCATTAACCTTTAATGAGTTGGGCTAAGGTTATGGGCTTGTCTAACACTTAAACAAGGCCCACACCAAACTAAATAAGACAACTCATGGGCCCTTATTTAAACTCTTTAAATAAAGCCCAACTTTAATCCATTATTAATAATTCCTAAGGTCCATCTCATGGGCCATATCCATTATACCATTTAGAGGAAAATATTAATTTAGTCCTTGAACTTAATATCACATATTAAATCAAGTCTAAATTAATATTTATTTAATTTCAATTAGTCCCAACCTTTGAATTTAGATTTCGGGATATGCTAGAGCCCCGCACATGCACAAATCTAATTCAATTAATTTAATTAATTAATTAAACTCTTTAATTAATAATGAAATTAATAATTATCTTCATCGTGCAACTTTTATGTATGTGACTTACTAGGTTCAAGTCTAATTGGTAATGAAAAATAATATTAACACTTAATATTATGGAAACACCTTTCCATACTAAATGTGAAAATTCTAATTAATCACATTTAGTTCCCATAAGTCATGAGTGACTCCTAGCATAGATGTCATAACTACTCAACTAGAAATGAATGCTATATGTAGATCTAAAAGAACCATAGAACATAATTACCATGCACTAAATATCCATTCATTATAAGATCCCGATATTAGCTAGAGTCATGGTTTAGTCAAACTCTAATTGCCTCAATCATATGACCTCATCTTTAGTTCAATTATCAATAAAACACGACTACTACTAGAAACTCTTTCTAGCACCGAAACTTTTTCGGGTAAGTCGAATTTAAACTGGCCAGGTACTTATTCATCAAGAATGACTTAGATAGCATAGGATCTTATCCCGGTTCACTCCAAGTAATGAATTCTATCTTGGCCGATCATTCATCCCTACATACAACCAACTAAAGCCACCACACGCCATATACCCATACGTGGCTGGCACAGGTATGTAAACGGTAACAAACTCTAACTAACTATATATGGATGATCGTGTCACCTCAGGTTAAAGGACTATATGCACCATTATGTCCAAGATTGTGATTGTTAACAAAAGTGAATTTCCATGCAAGCACAAATCTTACGTCATAGTTTTATCCACCCATCACATGAGTATCCACATGTCTATTCTAATATCTCATATCAAGTAGCATGAGACTTACTACTTCCCACTATCAATATCACATACTGATCAAGGAAAATAGATAGAGGTGATAGTCTAGGGATTAATACTACTCTTATATTAATCCAACGACTATGAACATTTATAGTACATGTACCAAATGAGTTTATCACTCATATGATCAATTCTTGATAAAAAAACTCATTCAATATAATACTAAAGGGTAAATATTCAAATAAACTTAACACCTAATTTAAATAAATATTTTATTACCATAGGGATAAAAGTACAATGTCAATATCCCTAGAAACTTCCACTAGGTTCTACTTTATATTGCATATGCTTGCTTAGTTTGTGCTTAACATATTATGGCTTGTTATGACTGAGTCTATAGCATCTTATATATGTTAAGCTTAGTTGTTTAGATATAAACTTACCTTTTTTAGCCCTTATATACTCAATTGAACCACATAGTTGAATCAATTAGGCGTAACTTATCATGACACAATTGTTACATAATGGTTGATTCTTATGAACAAAATGGTTATTCTATTTTGGATCTGTTACAAACGCCATGATTCTTATAGTCATGATAAGTAAAGTCAAATTGCTAAACTTAATGGTTATGTTGAGTATATTTGGTCTAAAATGTCTAGTTAGTTATATCTTGTAAACTTAATCTTAAACCATATTGATTTCTATATAGGGGTGTTCATCGGGCGGGTCGGGTTGGTTCGGGTGGACAGAAGCAAAATCTGAACGGATTTTAGAGACATTATGGGGTAACCGAACCGAACTAGAAAAAAGGGAGAAACGTCGGGTCGGGTTATCAAAAAAAATCGGATACTTTTGGGATGGAATATCGGGTTGGGCCTCATTTTCATTGGGCTTGAACATGCACAACAATTTGTTAAAAGAATACACACTATAATTTTACTAGGCTACAATGTTAATGGGGTTATAAACCCATGATTTACAAAAATAAATGGACTATGGCCTTTACAAAAATGAACCAGGCCCTATCCAATATCCATGGTTAATATTTATATACAATAGTAATAATACATATAAACAAAAAAATTATCTAACACATCAATATATTGAAACTTGAGAGGGGTTAGAAAAAAATAAGTGAGCTCCCATCTCATCAACTCAAATCAGTAGCTTCCACCCAGCACAGAAGAATTAGGAGACCAAAAAATTGATGTTGCTGCTTAAGACTTAAGATAGTCCAAAAATAATCATCATAACAGGAAATCAGCAAAAAGCCAAAAAGTATGAAGAAGAAATGTTCTTATCCTGCATGCAAACCACAAGTGAAAATCACAATACATATAAATACAAGGAACAAAAACAATAAACAAAGAAAATCAACTTAAAATAAAAGTGAATTTGAGGCTCAGGTTATATTATAAAAGACATCACATGAATACTAAATGCAAAATTCTAACAGCAAATAGACAAAGTCTAAATGTGGCCACTAAAGAAATTTTGCCCCATTAACATTCAATTTTTGTAAAACAGAAAGTGGTGGAAGCAACAATATTCATCATTGCCTCAAATTCACACACACACAACAGAATAAGCAAAAAATTGGTGAAACAATAATCCCCTTTTGCCTCTGCCACATTTCTGAAAAAAGAAGCACAACTGATATAGACTGCTGCCTGCATTTATAATCAAGGTTAATATACACAAGAAAATAACAAAGTGAATAAACAACAGTCTAAAACTCACAAATTCTTAATTTCACAAGTTAAAACATATATAAAACAAAATTAAACATGCAAAGAGAGGCTCAGATTATAAATGTTATGTCATTTAAAAGAACAATGCCACATTTCAGGCAACAGGAATAATAATCTGCCACCAGTGAAACTTAAGCAAATGTTCTTGTTAATGTCATACAAGTAATGGTAGAAGCTTCATCATAGCCTCCCTTAATGAAACTCATAATGCAATGAAATTATGCAAGTGAGAATATGAGACAGCAACTACAACTTGTAGAACAAGGTAGTCATAAGACACACATTTGAGAAAATAAGATAGCAACCATAACTTGTAGAACAAGATGATCACAAGACTCACATTTGAGAATATGAGACCGTAACTACAACTTGTAGTACAAGTTGGTCACAAGACTCATACCACATGCACAACAGCATAAGCACAATAAGTCAACAACATGCAAGTAATTTTCAGCAGTAGCAAACAGGCAGAGTAAGCATAATAAGCAGTATAATATTAGAGATTAGGAAGAGTAATTTTACTGAATTTGTTAACAGAGCTAGCTAACAATTTCTATAAAGCAGCAGTAGAGGTGATTGAAGGGCCAATGCCCAGTTAGGATAACTCTGCCATTTAAAAAAAAAAAAGAAAACCAGAAGTGGAAAAAAGAAGAGATTAGAAAAGAATGAGAGGAAAATTTTAAAAAATGAACGAAGAAGATAGAAAAAAATAAATGTAGAAATCTGACCTTTTTCAAGATTCTCCAACTCCTCAATGGACTCTTCAACTGAAATTGGTTGGTTAGACATTCGAAGCCAATCTTTTGTGTAAATAAGAGCTTCCACCACTTTAGGAGTTAGAGAACTCCTAAAAACATCAAGCACTCTACTACTAGTGAAGAAAGCTGATTCAGAAGCAACAGTTGAAATTGGTACTGCCAAGACATCTCTTGCTAAGCGAGACAGAATGGGAAATCTTTGGGAATTAAGCTTCCACCATCGTAAAACATCATATGAACCATCATCCTCAATTACAGCCTCACTTAAGTACATTTCAAGCTCTGATTGTTTGCTTCCACCAAGACCACTTTCTATCTTATGCTTCTTAAACTTAGCTTTCAATATAGATAATTGCCTTCCAGAAGAACCAAATATAATATCAGGTGAAGGGTGAGCAATATTAATATGGGTGGCAGATTAGATTTGAATATCAGAACCAGATTCAGTTACAGAGGTGTACATAGCTTTGTAGTCATCAAACAGCTCAAATAGAGATGATTTCACAAGAGAGTACAGTGTACTACTAATTTGTTGTCCATGTATTTGCAACAAAGAGAACTCCAAGTATTCAAGTTTGTGTGTGGGATCTAATATGTTAGCAAAGAATATAATGAAGTTCATTTTATCCGGATCTCCCCAGTATTTATCAAACTTTGCTTTCATATTTAGCCCCATAGAAATAAGACTATCATCATTAGCTTGGTTCCACTCATGTAAAACACATTGCAAGTCAGCAATTTCATTAAAAAATGTATTCAAAGTCACATATTTAGAACCAGAGATTCTAAGTGTCATTTTATAAAAATTCTCCAAGTACTCTACCATCTTATTCACATAATGCCAATCAAAAATATCTAGCACACCATCACCTAAGTCAGCCCTAAAAGCAGATTCATTTTCATCATATTTCTCAAACACATTCTTATATATACATGCAGTTTTCAGCATTAGATATATGGAATTTCACCTTATCGGCACATTAAGATTAATACATGCATTTGACTCTATACCAACTAATTCAGCATAGGTGAATTCCTAATATATCTGACGGCATCCCTAACCTTTTTCACATAATTAGAAACATCCTTTAAACCATCCTGTACAATAAGGTTTAAAATGTGTGCTACACACCTAACATGCATATATTTTGCCCTAACTGAACTTGTTCCCCACATCTACAATTTTTTCCTAAAATATGACATTGCAGTGTCATTACTAGATGCATTATCAACAGTTACATTGAATACATTCTTTAACCCCCACTCAAGTAAGCAATTTTCTAATGCCTTAGCAATGTACTCACCCTTATGTGAGCCAACAGGAACAAAGGATAGAATTTTCTTATGGAGCTTCCACTCATCATCAATAAAATATGCAGTTAAACACATATAGTTAAGCCTTTGAATTGAGGTCCAAGAGTCAGTCGTCAAACTAACTCTTTGACAATGTTCTTTTAAAAAAATTTTCAGTTTAAGCCTCTCCTCAAAGTGGGTTTTCAAACAATCCCTAGTGACAGTGTATCGAGAAGGTATTTTGAACCTAGGGCAACAAGCAGCCATAAATTTTTGGAAACCCTCCTTCTCAACAAACTTAAATGGCAGTTCATCAATGATAAGCATTTCACAAAGTTTGGTTCTAATAAGTTCTTGATCCAATTTCCATGTGCTTAGAACCCCTACAGTTTCAGACCCAGTAGCTTCCACCATATCAGGTTTTAAAGATAATAATGACTGTCTAATGTCTTTACTATGTGGATTTTTCATACAATTCAACATATGGTTTCTCAATGATGAAGTACCATATTTTTTAGGGTGAGCATTAAAAACTTTTGCACAGTAAAGACAATGACCTTTTACCGTAACCCCTGTTGCATCTGTAATCCTCTCAAAATGGTCCCAGGCTTTGCTTCTGGAATCGATCTCTTTTCTCTTTTTAGAGCCTGAACTCTCTTTAGGATCACTTTGTGCTTCCACCTCTTTAGGATCAGTTTGTGCTTCCACCGATTGCACATTTAGATTAGCACCAGTTCCACATTGAACATTGCTGTCAGTGCGATTAACACTGGCAGATTCCTTAAAGCACATGAATAGACAAAAAAAATCAAACACACAGTATCAGTGAAAAGGCAGGTCACAATTGTGAGATAACAAGAACTGACATAGTCACAATAATTACCATTTATGTCTCTGGCCTCTTGAACTGAATGTCAAAATGCTTCCACCATAGCAGATTAAAATAAGGGGTGACAGTGAGAGTGTGAGACAGTGACTCAGTGAGTGACCAAAGCTTCCACCACTTTAATTTAGTTGACTTTATATCAACTGAAATGAACAAATATAATTCAGAGTCACAATCACAATCACAGTCTTGGAAGAAAGATCTAATCTGATTGCTTTCACAATTTCACTCACAAGAAAAAAAAATTTCAGAAATGTAGTCACATGAAGTATGTCGTAACTAGTAACATGCACAATGATTCAAACCAAATATATAGTGATAGAATGACAACAAAGAACATAAACACCCCATTTGCATGAAAAAAAATTCTCAATTTAATATACACAGATTAAAAAATATGAAATAATACACACATTTTGATCAACAAATTTGAATAAAACAAAATTTTAATAACATAAATATACACAGCCAAACAAAATACATACACATATGGGGTTTTTATAAATTACAAAAATATTCTCCTAATTAAAAAAAATAAAATCAAACATAAACAAATACAGATTTAAAAAAATAAAAAGACAGAACATAAAGTATTTTAAAATAAAAAAATAATCCACTGAACATAAAAAATCAAAACAAAAATAACAAAATAATCGACTCAACATAAAAAATTACAAAATAATAACAAATAAATCGACTGACCATAAAAAAAATTAAAGAAAAATAACCAAAATAATCGATTGAACATAAAAAAATAAAAAACATACTCCTGATTAAAAAAAATTAAATCAAACATAAACAAAACAAAAATAGATTTTAAAAAATTTTCAAAAGATAGAACATAAAGTATTTTAAAATAATAAAACAATCCACTGAACATAAAAAATAAAAAAAAATAACAAAATAGTCGACTAAAAAAAACAAAATAATAACAAATAAATCGACTGACCATAAAAAAATAAAAGAAAAATAACCAAAATAATCGATTGAATATAAAAAAATCAAAAACATGCTCAGATAGATCAGATCCATACAAACACTGAAACACAGACACAACTCATTACCAACATCATCAAACTCATCAACTAGAAAAAGAAGTTAACAAAAAAGACAGCAAATGTTATAAGAAACATTACCAAATCCAGATCTGGTCAATCTACAATCAAGATCTGTCACCGATTGTTTTAGTCCACTAAATGAGTTTTGGTTTCAACGTAATATTGAAAGTGGAGGCCAGAAACATTGAAATAGAGATGAGAGATCGATTCCATGGAAGAAATAGAGAGAGAGAGAGTTATAGAATATGCAAGGCAGGAGGCGGCTGCAGAGAGAGAGGGATGGAGGAGAGGATTAGGGTTAAGGGTTGTGTCATTTGGAGAGGAGAGCTGGAGATGATAAAGGGTTGATGGTTGGGAGACAGAAGAGAGGGGAATGTTTGAGAAGGGAAAGGGATGCAGTTGCAGATGGGAGGGAGGGATGGGAAATGATATTAGGTTTAGGGTTTGTTATAAGTGTGTATATATATATTTATTAAACGCACCGTTTTGGAAGAAAAAGTTCGGAAGTTCGGGTGGTTCGGGTGGCAGACATCTCTAGCCGAACCGTAACCCGTAAACTGACTTCTCTTCACCCGAGTAAACCGAACCGCTCCTGTCACCCAAATTATATAGGTTGTGTCGTTCTAAGACTGTGATTGTGAGACTGTGAGACTGTGACTATGATTGTGACTCTGAATTATTTTTGTTCATTTCATTTGATATAAAGTCAACTAAATTAAAGTGGTGGAAGCGTTGGTCACTCACTGAGTCACTGTCTCACACTCTCACTGTCACCCCTTGTTTTAATCTGCTACGGTGGAAGCATTTTGACATTCAGTTCAAGAGGCCAAAGATATAAATGGTAATTATTGTGACTCTATCAGTTGTTGTTATATCACAATTGTGACCTGCCTTTTCACTGATGCTGTGCGTTTGATTTTTTTTGTCTGTTCATGTGCTTTAAGGAATCTGCCAATGTTAATCCCACTGACAGCAATGCTAAATATGGAACTGGTGCTAATCTGAATATGCAATCGGTGGAAGCACAAACTGATCCTAAAGAGGTGGAAGCACAAACTGATCCTAACGAGAGTTCAGGCTCTAAAAAGAGAAAAGAGATAGATTCTAGAAGCAAAGCCTGGGACCATTTTGAGAGGATTATAGATGCAACAGGGGTTACGGTAAAAGGTCATTGTCTTTACTGTGCAAAAATTTTTAATGCTCACCCTAAAAAATATGGTACTTCATCATTGAGAAACCATATATTGAATTGCATGAAAAATCCACATAGTAAGACATTAGACAGTCATTATTTTCTTTAAAACCTGATATGGTGGAAGCTACTGGGTTTGAAACTGTAGGGGTTCTAAGCACATGGAAATTGGATCAAGAACTTATTAGAACCAAACTTTGTGAAATGCTTATCATTGATGAACTGCCATGTAAGCTTGTTGAGAAGGAGGGTTTCCAAAATTTTATGGCTGCTTATTGCCCTAGGTTCAAAATACCTTCTTGATACACTGTCACTAGGGATTGTTTGAAAACCCACTTTGAGGAGAGGCTTAAACTGAAATTTTTTTTTAAAGAACATTGTCAAAGAGTTAGTTTGACGACTGACTCTTGGACCTTAATTCAGAGGCTTAACTATATATGTTTAATTTCACATTTTATTGATGATGAGTGGAAGCTCCACAAGAAAATTCTATCCTTTATTCCTGTTGGCTCACACAAAGGTGAGTACATTGCTAAGGCATTAGAAAATTGCTTACTTGAGTGGGGGTTAAAGAATGTATTCGCTGTAACTATTGATAATACATCTAGTAATGACACTGCAATGTCATATTTTAGGAAAAAATTACAGATGTGGGGAACAAGTTCAGTTAGGGCAAAATATGTGCATGTTAGGTGTGTGGCACACATTTTAAACCTTATTGTATAGGATGGTTTAAAGGATGTTTCTAATTATGTGAAAAAGGTTAGGGATGTC
>CATIWO010166737.1:0-12166 GCA_949673435.1 Macaranga tanarius
TGTGTCAAAATATAAAACTCATCATGCAGGACTCTATGATGATCTCAGGTCTGAGGACTACCATAACATCATTGTAATGAGAATAGCTTATGACAATTATCCATGTAGTATTCTCATAGTGGGTCAATCCAGTACATCCTATGTACCTATGACTTGACTTTATATCTCGCATACATGATCAGTAAAACATGATCATCAGTCAATTTCATACTATCTTTTATTCATTATTTTTCCACAATAATGACCAACAAGGGATAATTTAGAATATAACTCATTTACCATCTAAGAGTTTTACTATCAAGTTATACATTTGATGATCTCAGACATAATTAAATATTTATGGAATTTAATAGAGTCAATATGATAAAATGCCTCTTTATTATAATGATGTAAAATAGACAAGTCACAATATAGCCATAATACTATTGACCTAGGACACATTACTAACACTATGCTATCACGGAAAAAGAGGTAGAGAAGTCCCCATATGTGATAGCAAGCAAGGCTCATATCAACAGTAAGTTAGCACGCATACTCATTGACCTTGGTGCTACATTTTCATTCATATCGTCAACTTTTATGATGCATGATGGACTTAAGATGAATTATTTGAACGAACTTGTGATTGTGAGTATGCCTATAGGAATGAGTATAGTTTGTAAGAATGTGTATAGAAATATATTGGTGGAAATTGATGTGGGTAAATTGAAATAGAATTTCATACCCCTGTATCTTGATAAGTTTGATGCTATACTCGGAATAGATAGGTTAAACCATTACTAAGCTAATGTGAATTACTTTATTAGGCAAGTAGAATTAGAAGGGAATGGTGGAAGGAAAATAGTATTTATTGGAGGAGATAGGAAGACTCCTATTAAGATAATTTCGATGATAAAAGTCAAAAAATATCTTAAAAAGGAGTACGAGGCATATTTAGCTTTTGTAGTAGAAGAAAGAAAGGAAGGTGTGAAGTTGAAAGAGCTACCGATGGTGAACGAGTTTGAGGACGTATTTTTTAAAAATTTACCAGGATTGCCACCAGAAAGAGAGATTGAGTTTGAAATCAAACTCATACTTAGAACAGCTGCTATATCGCAAATGCCGTATAGGATGGCTCCGGTAGAGCTGATGGAACTGAAGGCACAATTACAGGAACTACTAGACAAGGAATTTATTCGACTAAACTTTTCACTTTACGGTGTACCCTGTATTGTTTATAAAGAAGAATAATAGATCTCTTCGGTTATGTATAGATTATAGATAGCTGAATAAGGTCACAATCTGGAATAAATATCCTTAACCCAGGATAGAAGACCTATTTGATCAACTACAAAGGGTGAAAGTGTTCTAAAAAATTGATTTGCACTTTGGTTATAACCAGTTGAGGATCAAGGAATCTAATATGTCAAAGACTGCATTCAGAATGAGGTATGGATATTACAAGTTTATGGTAATGCCTTTCAGACTCACAAATGCACCAGTTGTATTTATGGACCTGATGAACCGTGTATTCAAACCATATTTAGACAAGTTCGTGATCATATTCATTGATGACATTTTGGTATACTTGAAGTCAAGAGAGGAGCATAAGGAACATTTAAAGGTAATATTGGAGATTCTAAGGACTAAATAGCTATACATAAAGTTCAGTAAATATGAATTCTGGTTGGATAAGGTTATATTTTTTGAACACGTAATAGCAGCTAAAGGAGTGTACATGGACCCTAGTAAAATTACAGTGATTATTAATTCGGAGCCACCAAGAAATATAATGGAGATACAAAGATTCTTAGGTTTAGTGGGCTATTACCCTACGGTTTGTGTAGGATTTTTCAATTATTGCATCAAAATTATTGAGAAAGAATGTGAAGTTCGATTAGGATTTGAACTGCCAATGAAGTTTCAAAATTTTAAAGGAGAAGTTAGTCACTACGCCAATATCTATGTGTATTAGTTGAAGGAGGTCATTATGTGTTATATAGCGATGCCTCAAAGCAAGGACTTGGCTACTTATTGATGCAGAATGGAAGGGTCATGACATATACATCAAGGCAACTAAAGCTGCATGAGCAGAACTATCCCACACATGACCTAGAATTAGCAGTAGTGGTATTTACGTTAAAGATATGGAGGCATTACCTGTACAGAGTTACCTATCAGATATTCATGGACCATAAGAGCCTGAAATATGTCCTAACTCAGAAGGAGTTAAATCTCAGACAAAGATGTTAGGTGGAGCTATTAAAGGATTATGACTACATGATCGAGTATCACCCATGAAAAGCTAATGTGGTCACAAATGCACTAAGCCAAAAATAGGGTGGTAGTTTATGCCGTTGTTGATTGAACTGAGAAGATTGAACGCCGAACTTACAATAGATATCTCTAGTGGAGTCTTATCTACCTTGAAGGTGAAGCCGATGTTATTAGAAAAGATAATAGTAGCTCAATAAGTGGATGAATGAGCAAAGAGGCTACATGATAATGCAAAAAGTGGAAAAGTGAAAGGATTGAATTATACCGAAGAAGGAATTTTAAAATTTGAAAATAGACAGTATGTGCCGAATGTAGAAGAATTAAAGCGGGAGATAATAGAAGAGGCATATTATTCGGCGTACGCTATGCATCCAGGAGGTACCAAGATGTATAGAATGCTGAAAGAAATTTATTGGTGGAAAAGGATGAAAAGTGATGTAGCGGAGTTCGTATCTAAGTGTTTGACGTGTCAGCAGGTGAAGCTGAACACAAACATCCCATAGAATTACTATAATCCTTGCTGATTCCTGAATGAAAGTGGGAATATATCACAATAGATTTTATGGTAGGTTTTCCAAGGACCCAGTAAGGACACGATGCCATTTGGGTAATCGTGGATCGACTAACGAAGTTGGCACACTTCTTATCGGTTAGGATAAGCTACAATTTGATCAAAGTGGCGGAGCTTTACGTGAAAGAGATCATGAGATTATATAGAGCTCTAGTGTCGATCGTATCTGATCGAGATCCCAGATTCATATCACAATTTTGGCCGAGTCTATAAGAAGCGTTGGGTACTAAACTGAAGTTTAGTACAACATTCCATCCTCAAACGAACGACCAATCTAAACATACCATCCAAATTTTAGAAGATATGCTCAAAGCAAATGCATTGGAATTTGGAGGTAACTAGGATAGACAAATACCGTTAATGGAATTTACCTATAATAACAGTTATCAGAGTAGCATAGATATAGCCCCATTAGAAGCATTATATGGGAGAAAGTGTAGAACTCCTATTTGTTGGGAGGAAGCTGGAGAGAAAAAGCTATTAGGATCAAAATTAGTACAAATGACCACAAAAAACTTTCGTATAGTTTAAGCCAACCTGAAAACGACTCAAGATAAGCAGATAAGCTACACCAACTTAAAATGAGCTGATATCGAATATAATATTGGAGAGAAGGTATTTCTGAAGATATCTCTATGGAAGGGCGTGCTGAGGTTTGGAAAATACGACAAGTTTAGCCTGAGATTTATTAGACCATACGAGGTGATCAAGCGTGTTAGGCCAGTAGCTTATCGACTGGCTTTACCCCCAAATTTATTTAGAATTCATAACCTCTTCCACGTATCGATGCTGAGAAGATACAAAAGTGATCCTTCGCACGTACTATAAGAACAACCTATAGAGCTAAAAGAAAATTTGAGTTATAAAGAGGAGCTGATATTGATCATAGTCAAGGATTAAAAAATATTATGCAATAAGGTTATTCCACTGGTCAAAATGCTATGAAAAAATTACCCCCGTGAGGAGGCCACGTACGAACGAGAGAAGATATGAGGCATCGGTATCCACAGTTATTTTTACATAAAATGAGTTGAGGATATTAGCATTCTCAAATTTTGAGGATAAAATTTTCTGAGTTGGGGAGAATTGTTGGGTCCATGTCTGAATATTTAATATTATATTTAGGTAGGACTAAATTGTATAGAAAATAAATTTGATTGAAAGGACTTAATTAAAAATAATTAAGTATGGGGACTAATGTGTAATTGGGCCTCAACCGCCCATTTCTTCCAATGTTGAATTGTATATATATATATATATATATATATATAGGTATTGCCTGTAGGGGAGGCAGTGAGAATGACTCACCCCCATCCCATACAAAGCAATAGAAGGCTTAAAGTGGTTTAGTACCAAGCCACCAAAAGAAAAAAATTTAGATGAAACTCTGTATCCTTCTGAGGGATAAAGCCTGAGAAAGCTAGGGAGTAGTAGGGTGAGAAAAAACCTTACGACATAGGTGAGCGGACCTTCCTCTTCAAAACCTTATATTTTTCTTTTGTTGAATTAATAATTTGGTTGATATTTTAATTAATTGAATGAAATTATAATTCATTTGGTTTGGTTTAAATTCAAATTTTTGAACATTGCACATGGTAAAGAGGTGGCGCCTCAGCCCCTTTAAGACCCAAGAGGCGACGCCTCACTGTTTCTTTAGGCGGCGCCTCTAAAATTCAAATTTAAGGGTGGTGCCTCGGTGAGCCATTAGGGCGGTGCCTTAGTTGTTTGAACTTGTATGGGCGGCGCCTCAGTATGTGTAGGGGTGACTCCTCTACCTATTTTGGAGGCAAACGTATTTTTGAAAGAGAATTTGATGAGAACTGCTTCACTAGTTGAACTAAAATTGATTCTAAGAAACCCTATTTAACTGAAAATGTAATTTACTAGTGGAATGTGTTACTGATGTGTGAAAATGATTTAATAATAAAGGGTTGCAGTAAGACCATGCCTAGGGTACGGCATGATTCAATGAGATGTAAGACTATGTCCGGAACACAGTGACTCATGTTATTTTCTATATCCGGGATACAGTGATATGAGATTATTAAAACCTTTGGAGCTACTCTGAGTGGTTTATAATAATGGTATACATATCTGATTTGAACTTTCAATGTGTTGATTGGTACCCACCATATTGACAGCAACCTAATTATATATTATTTAAATGAATCATTTGTGATCTGATATATATATATTTGGAACGTCTATAGCTTGATTCTTTGGTATACAGTTATATTTAACCAACTTTACGTTATTTAACTACTTAAATTGATTGGTTTAAAATTATCTTTATTATTATTTGAGATGCATATTTACTTAGCTACAGGGAGTATATTGTCTAGTCTACTCACTGAGTGTTTTATATGGAAATACTCACCACTCCCTTTTGTAAAATTTTTTTTTTTTCAGTCTAGCCGCCTTTGTACTTATTCATATAGTGTATAGATGGCCATTCACTGGGTGGCACAAATGTTAGATGTCTAGAGGGATGAGACTGAGATCCTGTACCACATATGCCATGATCTAGATACAGATATATCATTTCGAGTAACCGTTATTCTTATAGCGGTCAAGTAATGTACGCATACGATGAGGATCGATTTCTCAGATGGTTGCCTGACAATCATCTCAGTTATTTACGAGACCCAGGCAGGTGTCCGAGTCTCCTTGACTTGGACCTAGTTCTTGCTGTTGCTTCTGATCACCTACCTTTTTACCTGTCATAGGATAAGAGATAGGATTGTAGCTGCAGTTTTTAAGTGTACATGTGGACGGCACATCCTAGGGTAGTTAAACTGCCTTCTTTTAGGGATAATAGGGCTTTTCTGATCTTTTGGTTTATTAGTTTTATATATTTTGATAGCCCTTTTCCCCTAGTATTTCCCCAACCGCATAATATTAGTTATGTACAATATTTGCTTATGTAGATATATACATTATTTTATCCCTTCTGATAAGTTATGTCTCTTACCATCTGATGATTCTATCCAATGATGTATTTAATATTATCGAATATTTGAGATTTAGAATGAGTGACATAATTGTTGCTAACCCCGTATTGTAATTGAGATAACCAAAATAGTCATGTGTAATTCTAGCTTAGAGGTTGTACCTTTCCATATTGTTACTCCGTGCTGGACAGTTTAAATTGTATGCCTGTCCGACGTGGGTGCCAGTGGAAAGGGGTGACACAATATTTATATAAAGTTAAAACAAAGAGAAAGTAATTTAGAGTGCCACATAGAATTGAGTTTCATAGAAAAATTCATCTAAACTAAATATTTTCTATTATTATATTTTTATTAGTATTCACTTGAGTTAGAAATCTAGAAGATGTATTTAATTTCAAAAAATTTAATTATAATTATCTATTTCAAATATTTTAAGTAATTTGGATAAAATCTATATTTAATTGAAAATATAATTATTTTTTAAAGAATTAATATAAATATTATTTTGATCAAAATAAAAAATATATATAATAAGTCCATTTATATATAATTAAAATAAGATTACGCATCGTGTAGGATGATTCTCGTTATAAATTAGATTTAATTTAAAAATATACTTTTCATTATTAATAATATTTTGTATGACTAAAATAATTTTAAAATACACAAAAAATAATAAATATAAAATTTGTTTTACAACCCAAACATCAACTAATTTTCATCTTATCTTATAACATAAATAAAACAATAACACCTTAATCATACACAAATTTTTCAATAACAAATAAATAATTTTCCATCTAATTTTGCTAAAAATTAGCGATAAAATCATAATACTCATAAGTAACATCAAGATATTAAGACTTTATTCACAATGTTTATTAGCATTTTCAACTTAAAAAATCTTCTACTTAATTAGGTTTTTCACTTTCAATGTTTTCATTGATATCTTTTTTTAAAAAAACACCATTTCTAACATTTTATGTTATAAAATAGAAGATATGCGTGTTCAAAAGGGACACGTGTATCTTTTTTCTTTTTTTTTTTAAATGCCCCTGATGCTTCTTTATTTTTAAAAATAACCCAAAAATGTGTCAAATAAGTTTTTCGAGATATATTGGTATTCGAAATGTGTCCGATACGAGACACGACTCTTTATAGAAGTATCCATACTTTGTAATATTTGCATCCCATATTTAATCTTTTGTAACATCAAAATTGGATAAAATTAAATGTTAGATGTTGATATAAGAGCTAAAATTACTAATTTTGACATATTAAAATATTCAAGTGCTTTTAAGGAAAATTTTAAAAGGAACTTTGACACATTCAAACATCCAAAGATCTTTACTTTTTTTTTTTAACAGAAAATGATTTTACTCTTTCAATATTACTAGAGAAAGATACATCAGATAATACAAGAGCTTGTAGTTGTCTAGAAACACTGTCATCCATTACATAATTGAATATAGACAAATTACACTTTGAGAGCAAATCTGCAGGTCTGTTGAAAGCTCGAGGAATGTGTGTGATCCTACAGTAACCAATCCTTGATTTTAAATGATTTATCTTATGAATTATGGGATCAATCTCCCATGTGATGTGTTGATCTCCATTATTGACAGAGTTGACAAGCATCAAACAGTCAGATTCATAGAGGATGCTAGTGAGTTGATGATTAACAGCAAATCTGAATGCTTCTTTAAGAGCCATTGCTTCAGCCATGAGAGCAGAAGCATAAAGAACTCACTTTGCAGCATGAAAAATAATATAACCAGTTGAGTTCCGGCAGAGAAAAGCCACATGTCCTGAGTTATTGCAATGATCAAAGGCTGCATCATAATTGATTTTTAAGAAGCCAGGTGGTGGAGCTTGCCAAGAGATTAACATAGGCATATTATGAGAACTGACAGCTGCATTTTGAGGACTGAAGTTGGGAACTTGACATACATCTTTGTTGGCTTGTAGTAACTCTGAATACCAAATTTGAACTTTATTCAAGACCTCATGAGGATCATACTGTTGTTTTTGGAAGACTTCAATTTTTCAAGCTTTCCATATCTGCCAACATATGCCAGCTATCAAGTTAAGCATATTAATGAATTTGTTATCCTGAAAAGAATTATACATTGCCATCCACCATTGCTGGAAACTTGGAAAACCATTATCTGAAGGTAAATAATGTAAGATGTTGCCATACTATATCAGTTTTGCTTTTAGACAGAGAAATAATATATGTTCGATAGTTTCGAGATAGAGATTGCAGACCGGACATAAATTACTTTAAAGACAACCTCTGTAGCAAAGGTTTTCATTAACAGATATAGCATTTTGGGAGCATCTCCAAATAAACACCTTTATTTTTCTATATGAGAGCCACTAGGAGATTATCTTTTGCAAAAATGCATTTTTGGCTTCTTACACAAATTATAACAAGATTTAGTAGTGTATTTACCTAATTTTGTAAAGTGCCAAACAATCTTGTCTATGTCCGCTTGGTGACCAATTGCTATTTTCTGAATTGCTAGAACCTCATCAGGAGTGAAGAGATTTTTCAAAATATCCATTTTCCAAATGCCATGAATCATGTTAATAAGATCAATGACCAGATAGATATTACAAATAGGGGGTTTTAAATCATAAATGAGGCAAAGATGGAATCCACTTATCATCCCAAATCATTATTTGCGAACCTGAATTAACATTCTATTTAATCTCATACATTAAAATGGATCGGCCCTTCAAAATACTACTCCAAATCCAAGAAGGGCTGGATCCTAGAACAACATTCTTGAAGGAGCAGTGAGGAAAATAAATCCCTTTCAGTACTTTTGCACATAGAGATTCTGGGTCATTGATGATTTTCCAGCTTGATTTAGCAAGAAGGGCAAGATTAAAGCTTTCCATCTCCTTAAAACCAAAGCCACCATCCTTTTTATTCTGAGTTAAGATGTCTCATCTCACCCAATGCAGTTTTTTCCCTTGAATATCTTGACTCCACCAAAATTTGGATATCATTTGCTCAATTTTTTTGATGATAGCTAAAGGAAGTTTGAAGATGGACATGATATATGAAGGAATAGCTTGTATTATAGCTTTTACAAGGATTTCCCTCCTCGCTTGAGATAAAAATTTTCCTTTCCAACCCTGTAACTTATTAAAAATTCTTTGCACAAGATAATCACAAAGTTTAATCTTGGAACGACCCCAGTATGTAGGAACCCCTAAATACTTAGAAAGGAATGGGCTTTTCTTGATATTGATGGTGTAAAGAATATTATGTTTCACAGAAGGGCTGGTGTTGGGACTGAAAAGAACCTCAGATTTGGCCAAATTAACTTTTTATCCGGAGGCTTTAGAGTAGATAGACAGAATGTGCTTAATGGTTAGAGCTTCCCTAACAGAGGCAACCCCAAATAAAATAGTATCATCAGCAAAAAGAATATGGGATATAACAGGACAGTGAGGTTTTATTTGGTAGCCCAACAGAAGATTTTAGTTCTAAAAATGAGAAAAGAGTTGTGAAAGAGCATCAGAGACAAGAATGAAAAGATAGGGTGAGAGAGGGCAACCTTGTCTAAGACCTCTAGAAGGTTTAAAAAAGTTAGTAGGAGATCCATTCACAGAAACAGAATATCGAACAGTACGAATGCAAAAGTTTATCATACTAATCCAAGTGGAGTCAAAACCCTGCTTTTCAAGAATAAGCTGAAGAAAATCCCAATCAACCCTATCAAAAGCTTTTTCCATATCCAGTTTAATAACCATGTTCCTAAAAGAGCTAGATTTTTTTCCCTTTCAAGCTATGGATGGCTTCATGGGTTAGAATGATATTTTCTTGAATGTTCTTTCTAGGGGTAAAGGCAGCTTGTAAAGGGGAAATGAGCTCGGGCATCCAAATTTTAAGCCTATTAGCTAAAATTTTTGCTATGATCTTATAAGTAAAATTGGAGCAGCTTATAGGTCTAAAATCAGCAAAAGATGTAGGGTGAGGAGTTTTAGGAACAAGGGTGATGGAGGTTTTATTTAGCTTAACAGGAAAGGAGCAAGTAGTAAAAAAAGATTGCACTAAGAAGAGTAAATCATTCTTCATAACAGGCCAGTTATTTTGAAAGAAAATACCTGGAAAGCCATCCGGACCAGGGGATTTAAGTCTGCTAAGTTCATGAACTGCTTTGTACACTTCTAATTCAGTCATTGGGGGCAATAAGAGCTTGGTTGATTTCAGGAGTGATAAGATGAGGAATGCTTGAGATCACCGCAGGATCAATTATGGTATTTTCTTTTTGATACAGTTTTTGAAAGAAAGAGATAGCTTCCATGGAAATCTGCTTCTCTGAGTGAAGCCAGTGCTTTACTTTGATTTTGCCTAAAAAGTACAAAGTCATAGGTAGCAAGAAACAATAGAGGAATTTGCCTTCGCCTAGATTCAACCGACTTATTCAAAAAAAAAAATTGTCCTTTTTGCTTATAGGGTGAGCACAGCTCGAAAATTTTTGGGAATTTAAAATATTTGAAATTATATCAAATTTTAGAAATTTTAAAAATATCCAAACGGGTATTATTTTATTTTTTGAGATAGTTCGGTCCTTTCGAAACGGGTCGGTATGATACGGTTCAAAATAAAAATTCAGAATTTAAACGTATCAATGCACAACAAATTTATAATACAAAATCGGAAATAATAGCATTATTTTTTTTGTCAAATAATCAAAATGAAAAACAATAAAATTTAAAACATATGAAACAAATAATTTAATGGTATATTTGGTGTCAAAAATTACAATATTTTCAACCAGTTGCAATTTTATACCTAACTTTAAAAGTTGGCAAAAGTAGCACAATTTGTCATTTTAATTACAATTTTAGCACAATTTAAATTTGGTCAAAATTGAAATATAAAATGCACACATGGAAAATGAGGTAGCTGACTCACCTCAAATAAAAGTGGAATCCACATGTCACATATGCTAACTTATCATTTTATATTTTAATTTTTAGCATATGTGACATGTGAATCCCACTTTATTTGATATGAGTTAGTCATGTCATCTTCCACATGTACATTTTATATTTTAATTTGGGCTATTGATGTAAAAAATTCAAATATTGTGACATTTTATAATTTTATCTCAACCTTTTAATTTTGACAATAATGTCCCGAATTAATAAATATTTGGCAATTTTAACACAAATATATTTTTAGTCAAAATTGAATAAAAATATGGATTTGGCATCTTAGGAAATGTCAAATTTACCCATTTTAAATTTCTAAATCTATATTGTTCTATTGGTATAGAAGATCCAAACGTTCGAAATTTTTGACAATTTATCCAGACTTTTAAATTTTGATAAAACATTTTAATTTTTCTAATTTATCAATACAAATAATTATTATTTTAAATTAATAAAATACAGGTACAATAATAAAAGAATTAAATTCACTATTGAAAATTGTTAAATTCATAAATGCTTTTCATTATAATAATTTTAAAAATTAAAGTTATTTTTAATATAAAAATTATTACTTTAGATAATTTAATATGTTAATTATTTATTTGAAAGTAGTTAAAAATATTTAACTTTAAAATATAAAGAAAATTTATCATATTTACTATATAAATATATGAATACATACACACATATATAATTTTTAAAAAAAATTATTAAAATAATAGTCAATCATAAATTTAAAAATTTATCACATGTAAACTTAATTATTTAATTATTGTATCAACACCTTTTATTTAATTTTTATCAAATGATTTTAAATTAAAATATTTTTTTTCAAAGTTATAAATGGGATAAAATTATCAAAAGTCACAAAAGTTTGGATTTTTTTATGCAAATAAACTTTTATGGATTTTACAATACAAAGGATAAATTGACATTTTATAGATGCCACATCAGGATCTTTTGTTTAATTTTGACCAAATGCAAATTTATGTTAAAATTGCCAAAAATTGATGAAATTGGGACATTATTACCAAAATTAAAAAGTTGGAATAAAATTGCAAAATAATATAAATGTTTAGATTTTTTATACTAATAAGCCTTTTAATTTTTAGCATATGTGACATGTGAATCTCCCACTTTATTTGATATGAGTTAGTCATCTCATTTTCCACATGCGCATTTTATATTTTAGTTTTGACCAAATTTAAATTGTGCTAGAGTTACAACTAAAATGGCAAATTGTATTACTTTTGCCAACTTTTTAAAGTTATGTATATAATTGCAACATGTTGAAAACATTGTGCTTTTTGGTACCAATATATCTAATTTAATAAATTATAAGATTTAGAACCATACAATGTTAATTTTTTATTTTCATATTTTAAATTTAGATTGAAATATAATGGACATTTCACATTGTTATTTGTTAATA
>CATIWO010166775.1:0-10607 GCA_949673435.1 Macaranga tanarius
GGTGGGAGAACAATGTGCTTGATGACTACATGTCCATCCTCATGTGCATTTCATCCTTTTTGGCATCAAGAATTTTGTAATAGAATTATATTGTATTTGTATACATATGTAAATTATATGTACATTGTATAACTAATACTTTAATATATACAAAGTATCTTTTAGTTTTTTTAAAAAAAATATCATTCAAGTTTTATTTTCATTAATCTGGACACGTGTATGTGGTACCTGGAGGGTGCTACATTCTGTTTGCTTGAAAATCATAGCACAAATATCCTTTATGTTTGTCACTATACTTAAGAAATATACATTTTATTGCTTTAGAAGTTAATTTTATTCATTCATTTGGAGGTAAAAGGACAAAACAAACACAACCAAATACTCGAAGAAGAGAATACCTTGGGGATTTCTTGTACAAACAAAACCAAGGAGTATTATTTTTAAGAATAGATGTAGGATGTTAATTGATAAGAAACACAGTTGTATGAATAGCTTCTACCCAAAAATTATGTGGAACATGAGACTCAAGTAAGAGAGTACGAGCAATTTCAA
Organism: Macaranga tanarius; assembly: GCA_949673435.1. Taxonomy (NCBI): domain Eukaryota; kingdom Viridiplantae; phylum Streptophyta; class Magnoliopsida; order Malpighiales; family Euphorbiaceae; genus Macaranga; species Macaranga tanarius. Next base: position 553 of record CATIWO010166775.1, read on the forward strand.
CAACATGACGATTTTTTCTTTCAACAATTCCGTTTTACTCTGAAGTATGGGGATAAAAAGTTGATGTAAAATTCCTTTTTCTTGAAAAAAATTAATAAGTTCAGAAGAACTAAATTCTCCACCTGAGTCTGATCGAAGAACCTTAATAGTTTTGCCAAATTGTGTTTCAATCATATTAATAAAGGTTTTTGCAATGTTGGTCAGATCAGATTTAGCTCACAAAAAGAACACCCAACTAAATCGTGTGCAGTGATCTATGAATAAGACAAAATATCTATAGCCTAATATAGATGTAGACGGTGCAGGTTCCCATAAATCAGCATGTATCAAATCAAAAGATACATCCACATTAGAAGAACTAAGAGTAAAGGGTAATTTTGCAGCTTTTCCAATAGAACAACTTTCACAGTCTAATTTTAAAAATTCAAAGTTCACATTTAATTGAGCAGAAAGAACATTAGACTGAAACATATGTTTGAGTTTACTGGTATGAAGGTGTCCAAGATGACGATGCCAAAGGTACCACTTCTTATTAGCACTCAAAACATTAGTAGAAACAGAATAACAAGTTGGATTAGAAGATGGAGTAGTGGAATCATTTAAGCTCAAGTAAAACAATTGTCCTTGCTTATGCCCCTTCCCGATCACCTTCCCAGTTTGAAGGTCCTGTATAGAACAACCAAAAGAAGAAAAATTAATGGAGCAATTTTGATCAACCAACTGACCAACAGAAATTAAATTGGCCGTTAAATTTGGAATATAAAGAGATTGAGAAAGAGGAAGCGATTTGTGTAAAGAAAGTGTTCCAATACCTTTTATAGGTAGTTTTTCTCCATTAGCAGCAGTAACAAAATTATTTGATGGATAAGGTTGTAGTTTAGAAAAATGGTGTGTATTGTTAGACATGTGATTAAAGGCTGTAGAGTCAATGAACCAAGGAGAGAATTGGTTTGTTTTACCTGATAAGCCAACAGTAGAAAAAGCAAATGAAATAGCACCTGGTAGAACATTTTGCATGGTCGTTTGGATCATCTGTTGTATGGTCTCTTTTGTGAGTGTTGAGGTAGTTCTACTTGGATCACTAATATTCTGTTCTTGATTTAAACCAGAAGCAAGGAGAGTAGGTTGGTTTTGTTTATTTCGTTGTAATAACCGGCATTCAATAATCACGTGTCCTTTCTTTTTACAATAGTTGCATTCATTCCTCTTTTTACAGTGGGACTGTTTATGTCCAAAGGTGTTGCAAAACCTACATTGAGTCTTACTATAATCTCCACTTGATTGTTTCATTTGGCCCCTGCCACGAGAAGCTAAAAAAATAGTATCAATAGAATTAGTTTTAGCATCCAAGTTAGCCTGAGTCCATAGCCAAGTTTCTTCTCGAAGAAGTTTTCCCAAAACTGAATCAATATCAGTTAGTCCTCGATTAATTATGTTGGCTTTAGCATTTTCAAATTCAAGTCTGAGTTTTATAAGAAACTAAAGCACTCTACTTCTGTCTCTCTCATTCTTTAGCTCTTGAAAAGCATAATTCTCAATAAGATTTAGAGATATCATATCTAATTCAGTTCACAAACCCAACAATTCAGAATAAAAGCTCCTTATATCTTTATCATCTTGGTTGAGTTTAGCAATCATATATTCAATTTCAAACAACCTAGCCTGATTTGTTTGAGAATACACTTTCTTAAGATGAGCCCAGATTGTAGTAGTTGTCCTAAAAGCACTTAGACTCAAAGCAATTTCTTTCTCTACAAAATTTAAAATCCAGGTAATTATTCTAGCATTATTAGCTTTCCATTTAGCCTTTTCTTTATCATCTGTTGGTTCAGATAATGACCCATCCAATATTCTTGATAATTCTTTTCCTTCTATAAAGACCCGAAAATGAAATTCCCATAGTGGATAATTCTTCCCATTAAATTTAACATATATGGAGTCAAACTTTTCACAGTCCATAGAACAAAAAATAAGAGGTATAGATTGTACCTGAAGATTGCCGAATTCCACGAATATAGCTTGTTGATACCAAAATAGCAATAGGTAACGAATTACTAAGAACCGAAACAAAATAGTTTTTCAAAGCAAAAGACAAGTTTGATTGATCAAGGCTTTGATACCATGATAATCTTTAAGAAAGATAAATATTTGAGATAGAAAGAATGTTTTTGATATTTCTCTACTGTGTGCAATGTCCTCTATATATACAAACAACAAGAGTCTATACATAGAAAGAAATTAGGAAAATTACATGATTGTAGGGATCACTGATATGCATGCAAAAATCATGGCTATAATATGACCTAAATATATGACAGGTGTATGACAGCTTACACTTATTGTCCTACTATGGTCGAATTGGATTAGTCAGAGTCCAATGACCTTTGAATACTAATGGTTAAAAAAAAAAAAGAATACACTTGAGACTATTCATATGATTAAAAATTTAACTGTTGGGATCAGCTGACAGCTACTATGGTCGAACTGTATTAATCAGAGTCCAATGAGTTCTGAATACCAATGGTTCACACCAAAATAAATAAATACACTTGAGACCATTCATATAATTAAAAATCTAACATTTGGGATCAGCTAGCAGAGGCTGTTCTCATTTAAGCTAGAGTATCGAGTTTGAGTTCTAATAAATGCAGTCATGTTAAATAATTGTTGAAGGACTTTTACCGCCCTTGTGGTTCTACCCGAATCAAACTGGATTAGTCAGAGCTTATTAGGCTCTGAATACCAAAAAAAAAAATCTACATCTATATGACAATACAAAACCTTACTAAAATCTATTATAATTTTTTCATCCTACAAAAGTTATTTGCACATAAAATTTTTTTTTTATCAAAAATTAAAAAATTGTGTCAAAATTACATTTTTTTAACAATTATATATATGCTTTTGTAATTTATTTAAAAAATTATTTTGTAATTTTCTCATCAAAGTGCAAAAAATTATATAATTCCTTTTTTTTTTAATAATTAACTATATATTATGGAGTATATGTAGGGGTGAGCAAAAATAACCGAAAATCGAATCGAACCAGTTGGTTCGGTTTTCAGAAATAAAATATTAATTCGATTTAAACCGAACCGAAATATGTTCGGTTCGGTTTTTAGAGTAAAAAAAATAAAATAAACCAAACCAAACCGAACTCTAGTATATTCTAAAATTTTATATATATTTATAGTTTGGTTTGATTGTTTATTACTAATTTTTTAAATTTTATTAATAATATTAGTTTCTAAATACATAAAACTCTTAATAAAATTATTTACTACCAAAAAAATCATAACAAAAAATATTTAAATATATTTTAGAGAATCGGTTTATTTGATTTTTAAAAAAATTAATAAATAAAATAAATATAAAAAATTAGCATTAATATATCTTATAAATCTTATTAGAATATTATAAAATTACATAAATAAAATAATTTTAAAATAAAAAAAGGTGAAAATAAAGTCAAAAAAGAAAAAATAACCGAACCGAACTGAACCAAAAAAATTCAACTCAGTTCAATTCGATTTTAGAAATTTTATAAATCAAACCAAATCAATATAGATTCAGTTCAATTCGGTTTTAGACATTTTTAAACCGAACCAACATTTGCACACCCTGATTATATGCACGAACGTGAAAGAAATCATGTACCAAAATTTTTCTGGATAATACAGGTCTAGGCTGATGGCCCATAATCAGTTGGACCCGTGAACAATACAATTGTTGGACCTGCGAGGGGCTCAAAATTAGCTAACTAAATGAACGCAGGGGAAAATAGGGCTCCATTACTTGGCCCAAAGACTGGTTATGTCGATGATGTATGTATATCATCACCGGTATTTAAAACCACTGGATTTGTCCCTCATGAGTAGTCTAAATAATAAAAAATATAGATATCAAATGTGAATATCAGAACTGAATCCCCCATCTTTTGGATCTCCCTCTTATGATAGAGAATTAAATCACTTATACAGGCTCAAAAAAATAATTGAACTTCATTTAATTCAATTCCACATATACATAATAATAAGAGTAATAAAAGTCTCACAACAATAACTGATATTCTATCTTTTATACATAATAAAATAAAATTCTACTTTCTCTATTGTATATGCAAATATAAGTAATAAATAGTTACCTTTATCATGAATTAAAAATAATAATTTGTACTCTCCCCTTTTCTCTCTAATTTTTTTCTTTTTTTCTTCTTACTTTTTATCTTTGTTAGCAGAGAGAGGTGATTTTTGACATTTTTTTGTCTAAAATTACTCATTTATAAATCTTTTTTATCAATTAAATTCTAAAATAAGTGGGTATTCCATATAGATATAGGTTTGTTATTATTTATTTTTGTGGTTTCGCCGTCTTATTGCGACGTTTGGTTTTTACTATCTTGTTGCGGCGTTTTTTTGTGTGTGAGAAATTCAGACGAACAAAACATATTCGATTTAATAGAGATATCAGATCCAATTATGATTGTCAGTATGTTGCAACACTAAAATCATAAGTATTCTAGTCATTATAGAATTTTTAAATGTGTAGGTTTTGAGCCGATTTATTATACTATTAACCTTTAAGATGTGAATATTTTACAATTTCATCATTTAATGATTTTTAGCGGATTTATATTAATATTTTTATTGACGTATTGCTGGTTTATATGAATAAAATTATTGTTATTATAAAAATAATAATAATAATAATAATTTGTACACCATGCATGGTAAATAGGATCCAATTGTTAAAATTAATTGGTTGATTTGGTGCTACCAACTATGATGATGATAAATAGTGTCTATTATCATTTTATAGATAAAGTATGATTTGTCTGCCAGTAGTGAAAATATGCTCTAGAACAGCGATACGGATCATGTTAGTTTTTTTTAAAAATATTTTCCTCAATTCTGCATGTAGATTCCATTATTTTGCTTAGTTTAGTCTATTTTTATTTCTCCATTCAACAAACATCAACCTTTAGAAAGTTACAAAAATTTAAATATTTTTTATTCATAAAAAATTAATGAGCTGAAGTTTATCTAATTTTTTAAATTACTCGATCATTATAAAAGTATGCTAATTCATATAAATATTAATAATTGCAATTTTTTAAAATAATTTTTTTATGTTAAAAAAAAAATCAATTTAGAGTTAAGTTTAAATTATTTTTATTATATAACTGCAAGCGGCGGAGTTCAGCGCGCGTCCAAATATTTGGCGACCACGACACTGTACGGGCTCAGAATCCATTAGAAAAACACAACTTTGGACCTTTTAATGGGTTTAAGTCAAATATGGAGTCGCTACCCGGGTGAAAGTCGGGATAGAGGTGGCTACGGGCTGGTTTCGGCCCGGAACCGAACCGGAACCGATCCGGTCAAATTCGGAACCGGCCCTAAACCAAGGGAGGGACCGGTTCAGGGCCGGTTCCACTCCTCCTGGAACCGTGAACCGGCGATTCCGGTTCGGAACCGGCCGGTTCTGGTTCAATTTATGAAAAAGAAAAATTATGTCAAAATTTAAAAAAATGCAATGTACAACTTTTTATAAAATTCTACATAATTTTCTCTTACATGTGGTATATTTTATTTTCTAAAATAACAACTTTTTTACAGTGCTTAAAAATCGAACCAAAAAAATCAGAACCGTGAACCAGAACCAACCGGTTTGAAACCGGCCCAAAACCGGAGTTAAGCCGGTTCCGGTTCGGTTCCACCTTTGGTCGAACCGTGAACCGGCGGTTTTGAACCGGAACCGGCCGGTTCATGAACCATGGCCACCCCTAAGTCGGGACACACTGTATAGCAACTGAATCGAGCGGAGGGATCCCAGCAGCCATCCTCAAAGATTAGGTCCAGATACTGGGTATGGGCTTTTGAAAGGCCCACTCGACATTGCTATCGGCCTCTGTTTGTGTTTCGTGTTTTATTATTTTGAATTATTTAATTATTTCCTTAATTACATGCAAAATATGCAATTACCTCCAAACAAGTTCCAATTTTTACAATTAGTTCTAGGTTTTAATTAATCAATTTTTTGCATGTAATTAATTCCAAATCACAACATACATCCACACAATATTGGCATCCATCCACAATTAACAATAAATAAAACAACAAAAATAAATAAAATATGCACACAAAGATATGGGGAATGAGAAATGAGTACAACCATTTTTTACACAATTATAAAAAAGAATAAACAAAATACTAAAATTAAAACCAAAATTAGAATTAAAGTGTGATAACCCATAGGGCTACCAAGTCTAGATGCCTGTGAAAAAATTATTAATTAGTATGTTCAAAAAGAAAAATACCTACAAAAAAAATTAAAAAGTCAGTACACAATAAAATAATCAATAATTAGATTCTAGCTAGGTTGCTTATTAATTAATTACAAAAAATTGAAATTAAATCTAAAATTAATTGTTTTACAATATAAAATAACCCAACTTTTTTAATTAATTATAGAACAAATAATTATTTAATTAATATATTCCTAATTAATATAATCACTATTAATTAATAATTAAATAAAAAATAGAAATAAATAAAAATGTTACACAAACTAGGTGAGAAAACCAAAAATAAAAATTAATAACTAAAATTAAAAAAAATAAAACAAATAAGATAGAAACAAATAAGAATGCAACAAAGTAAAAAATGAAAATAAAAATAAAAATAAATAAATAAAAATTTCATGCACTGTTGCCAAATAAATAAGCCCCAAAAAACGAAAAGAAAAAATAAAATAAAAAACACACTAAAATAAATAAAATAGGAACAAATAAATAAATAAATGAAAATTAAAGGCAACAGTGCCCTTAGAAATAGAAAAAGCCAGAAAAAAAAAAAAAAGCATTAAGGGCAGCAGTGCCGAGGCACTGTTGACTAAAAATATAAAAGGATGGCACCTACTCCTATTATTATTACTATTATTATTATTATTAGATATTTACTTCTATAAATACTACTCTATTATAATTAATACAATTAATTAAAAATATTGTAGCCGAAGATTGAGTAGCCTAGTGGTAAAGCTCCCTTTAAGACATGTATAGGTCAAGGGTTTAAACCTTACCTCACATTCTAGTTCAAAATAAATAAATAAATAAATAAAAATATTGTAAAAATAATTTTATATAAAAAAATAAAATAAATAAATCACATACCAAAAATAGAAATGGTGAATTAAATTTTTTTTTAAAAAGTAAATAAAATGAAAATAACAAAAAGTTAGAAGTGAATTAACTTGGCTTAAAGCTCTATTTCACCCCTAAACTTTACCCTTTTGGCCTATGACACCCCCCAACTTTGAAAATAAACCAATAGCACATCTGAACTTTTATTTTTGATCCATTTCACCCTTGGTTCAGCAAGTGTGTCACACGCGCTATGACGTGGAACCTCTACCCTGAAATCATTGAGCCATATTGTTGAGCCAGAGCGAGGAGGGTGCGGTGCATGGGTGGTTTTGGGAAGTGGAGATAGCTGATGTTGGGAAGTGCAGGTGGGCTCCGAGGGAGGTGTATGCAGGGGTTGTGACAGGTTCAGAGGCTAAGAAGCTACCAGCGAACAGAAAATCGCAAAGGAGGAAGAAGCTTCAGAGGCTATGAAGGAAACTGCCATTCTATTTGGTTTTTAAATTGGTTGATTTAATACTAGGCTTTTAAAATGGTTCATATGAGGTAAGATGAGAACTAACATAATAAATTGATGCCCTTGTGTAGAAAATTTGCGGCTTTTGTTATGTGTTAAAGTAAGTGTACAACCCGAATTTGCAACTTTTGTTGGTTGATTCTTTGTTTACATGTGATTTGTTAAATGAATCAACAAGACTGCAATTGTGGACGAACACACCTCTGATGCTAAAAACAAGAGCCCTCAGTTCTATTGGTGTTGCATTTGTTGTTTAGTTTTGGTTACATGTTGCAACTACTGTTGCTATTTCTTTGGTTCTATATAATGCTCTGTTTTTACTATGTTTCTCTCCATTATGGCTCGACCAAAGGATTCTGCTAATTCACTCGTCAAATTATTCCGATCCAAGAGTCCTGACAGATGCTTCGATTTATTAGAAGGAAAGCTCACTGTCAAAGGATTTTTATTACTCTCAGTTGTTCCAAATAATGTCACTTTCGCTCCCTTTTCTTCCATGTGTCACTTTCACTCCCATTCCTCTAAGCTCTGACTGAAACACGAGCCTTTCGAATTGTAGCCTTATTCTGATCAACACTATTCTTGGATGAATTAAATCTAGCAACCTTGTTAGACCCCCAACCTTGATCTACTGGACTATCTTCTCTTTCAATCATTTGCTGTCTTGATCAAATAGTATCCCATTTTCAATCTTATTATTCTCTATATTATTATTGTTGTTGTTGTTGTTATTTTTGTTGTTATTATCACCTGGTGACCTTGACGCTCGCTTGGACAGTTTAATGGATTAAGCAATGGTTGGTGTTAGCTCATCATAATCTTTTAAGAGAGCTCACCACCTGTTTGATGAATTGCTCCAAAGAATAAATTATTTTATTCTATATGTTTTATTATTTATATATGTGAGTCAATAATATTTTTTGGTTTACTCTCTCTGAAATGCGTGATATTCACGCATTTATATACCCTGGTGAGTCATAAGCTTTATGAGCTAAAAATGTTAATTTCAAATGTGAAATGGGTCAAAAATAAAAGTTCAGATGTGCTATTAGTTATTCTCAAAGTTGAGGGGTGTCAGGGGCCAAAATGGTAAAGTTCAGGGGTGAAATAGAGCTTTTGGCCAATTAACTTTAAAAATTTTGATAAAAAAATAAAAATATTTATCACCATACAAATGTTGGTAAAGTCCCTTTCAAAAGTAATGGCACCAATTAAAAAACTCAATTCTCTTAGTTTGTTTCTTTTTTTTTTTTTAATAATTTATTTCCTCGCTAATTCCCTTCTTCTTCCATTTTTCTCTCATTTTTCTTCCTTTTCTCATTGGTTCCCCTTATTTCTTTTGCAATCCTCCCTTTTATTTTTTATTTTTTTTCAAAAAACTCTTCCCACTAACTCACCTCTCTCACTTCCTCCACTATCAATTTTTTTTTAACATCATAAAATTTTAAGCATTTTTTTCCTTTTTTTTTTTTAAATTCTTTTGGGCCAGAGGCTCATTGGGTTTGAAATTTTTTTGGGCCATTACTTAAATAGACTCACTTTGTTCGGCTTTTTTCTGATTTCGGGATAGGCCGAAACCGGGTGTCAACAATAACACATATAGTTAGTTAAAATACACACATAAAGTACAAGTTCTAATGGTAAACTCTAATTTCGTCTAACTCATTTAAAATGGATGGTAAAATATTCTATTATAAGGTAAAAACATTTGGTAAAGAGCATGGTTTGACTCCCCAATTCTATTAGACTTAGTGACTACTTGTTGAAAAAAATTTCAATTTTAATTTTCATATAATATTTTACAAACTAATAAAATGGGAATGATTTATGTTGCGCCACGCAACGGCTACAGCGCCATTGCATGGTGCAATAATTACCGTTTTAGCCCTCTTAATATTATTTTATGTTCCTTTAAAATGAAAATTTTTTCTATAATTTAAAAAAATTATCATATTTTACCGTGCGATACGTATTTGTAGACACATGGTCTGGCCCGGCCCACGAGGTAAAAGTCCAATGATGAAAGTCCAACAAGAATAAGCCCATCAGTGTAAAGTTTGGTACCTAGCCCATTTGATAGAGCCCATAATTCTTAAAGCCAAAAAATAATAAAAAAATTAAATTAATTATTAATTAATTAAAAAAAAAAAGAAATAACAATTTGGAACGTGGGCAGAAGGTGGAAAGAGAAAGAGGAGAATATGGGGAAGTGGAGGAGAGAGTGGAAGAAAGAGGGAGAGTGGGAAAGAAAAAAAAAAAAAAAAAAAAAAGATAAAAGGAGAAGATTCAGAGAAGAGAAGGGGGAGGCTGGCTTTCATTAAAAAAAAATAACGAGGAAAAAAAAAGTTTTTTGGCAAAGAATAAAAAAAAAAAAGACGCAAGCAAGGAAAAACT
>CATIWO010166791.1:0-13024 GCA_949673435.1 Macaranga tanarius
TCGCTAAGTTAAATTTATTTATATTTTTAAAAATATTTTGTCGCTAAGTTCATAATTCCGTCGCTAGTCCGTCGCTATTTTGCGACGATTATAATCCGTCGCTAAATTCCGTCGCTAAATCGGCAGTTTTTTGTAGTGACAATAAAGGAATAAAAATATTTTAGAAAATAAAAATGACAAAAATTAGAACTTTTTATTCTCATGACAAATGTAGATATAATAACATTGAAATAATTTGTATGTTCATTCTAATTTATTTGTTAGTTTTTGATATATAAATTGTTAGCTTTTGACACAGAAAAGGGGTTTATTCCACATATGGTACCTTAACTTTGCCTATGTTTCATTTTGGTATCAGATTTTTAATTTTTTTCTTTTCAGTTACTAAAGTTCTATTTTAGTTTCAGGTGAAAGTAACTCGCTTATATCCGGTGCAATATTACATACGTGGCAGATAGAGAAAGCCGGATGTAAGCGAGTTACTTCCACTTGAAACTAAAATAGAACTTCAATACTGAAAAGAAAAAAATTAAAAATCTGATACCAAAATAAAATATAGGTAAAGTTAAGGTATCATCTGTACAATAAACCCCTAAAAGAATACTCAAGAATATTTATAGAGGCTGAACTTATTTTTTTCATTGATAACACCTCAATTTATATAAGAAAATTCAACAAATAAATCAAAACAAACTCCTACATATCAACTAAGATAAAATAACATTCAAACATAACTAAATCAGCCCTGAAATTTTATTGTTATGATTTACTGAGCTGTCGGCAAAAGATGCATCAAATCCTTCACTCCTTACTTGTTTTACTACAAACTCCAATCTTCTTTCTAAAATTTTATTTCTTTTAATGTGCTTATATTGATTTTTCATTCTCTTCTTGTTTGTTCAATTGAGTTCTTCTTCGAGCTAAAAGAGTTGGCACTCTTTTCTGACTAGATGGCATTACTTGAGTCTTCACATGAGTAGCTTTCTTCTTGAGTATTACATCTTATTCTTTTTCTTCTTGCATATTTAAAGTAAAGTATTTGCTTTTCATTTGAATATTGAATAATTTTTTGCCATTTACAGCCTTGATTTGCACTTTTTGTCTTCAAATAAAACTTTATAACCCTTTTCCAATAACTGTCCAACACTTAACAAATTTCAATCAATTTCGGGAACATATAAAACATTAGTTATAAGTTTTATACATGTGCAACTTTTAATTGCAACAGTTCCTCTACCTTTTTACAGTAATTTGTGCTCCATTTCTAATTCTAACATTAGAGATAAATGTTGTATCAAGTTCTCTAAAAAAATTTTGGTCACTGGACATATGGTTTGTGCAACCACTATTAATTAGTCAGTTGTCTATGGAGCTTAAGGGGGCAAAATAAGACACTGCAAATAGATGTTCTTCTTAAGGCAATTCTTATACAACAGTTACTTCACCTTATTGTTGAGACTTACTGATGAGGACATGATACAAACCCGTGTATTATTCAATACGCCCATGTCTTAGATACTGAGAATGGACAGAGAGGTACATAGTATAAGGCACAGCCGTGTAAGGAACCGTATTTTGCACTGCCATATTTTTATATTTTAAATACGCCTGTATCTTTTGGGACACACCCGTTGTCATACTTACTCACTACTATTTACTCTATTAGTAGACATAATTAAAGACTTAATGATAATAAAGAATCTCTTGTCATCAATATTATAAGAATTAAATACTAAAATCTAATACTATTTCAATCATTTACATCTCTTTATATAACTCAAACTTTACATTATTTTACTTAATAAATTCTAATGTCAATCACTAATACTTCTAGAATTGTCCATCTTAGCCATTTTCTTTATCTGCGTGCTCCACTGCACTATCATCTCTCAGCTGCCGACAAAGTAGATATTAAACCTATACTGAAAATTTTAAAACAAAACGAGTGTGAGTAATTTCAAAAGGAAATTACCCAGTGAGTGGATAAAATATTATTTTAAAATATTATCATAAGAAATCTTTAAAACCAACTTCCAGTAGTTTTAACAATAAGAATCAATGAACTTCAAATATTTTATTCACATTCAAATAAATCTCAATTTCAAAAATAATTACATCCATTACTCGTTCGAATATTTCATAAAATCTCCTTTTTTATACATATATTTTTCATGAAATAATAGAGATTTAATAACCATCAGTATTAAATAAATATGCTATATTAATATCTATATAGCATCACTAACCGACCTTTCTCCCATATAGTCAGGAATTCAAATATAAAATAATTCATTTCTAATTCAAGTAGTATATCAAAAGACAAATCAGTAAATGAAACAAATCCACACCTCACCATACATTCTTGGATAATATACTTAAACATACTAATAATAAGATCATCATCAACATACACCATCCATTGTAAATTTATTAACTAGGAGTACTTCATACACATACATATGATCTTACGCGCAATGTCATTCAACACTATAATACATCACAAGTATTTATTCATATTCAATACCCATGGTAACATTACTTAAGTGTGATAAGTACTTAAGCCCATAATAACTCAAAGGTCAATCCAAAATAATATATGTAGCTGGCCCCAGGCAACAGTTCTACATATATCTCAGATGTAATCTTACATCTTCATGGTAAATTATGGATCTGACTCCTGGCAACGGCTATGCATACATGTACCCGGCCCCTAGCAACGGCTATACACGGTGTATCCGGCCCCTGGCAATGGCTATACACATCTACTAACTTAGTCTTATGAAGTATCATACGCATCCGGCCCCAGGCATCGACTATGCACCTGTACCCACTTACATTATAGTAATATATGTATCCGGCCACAGACAACGGCTATACATATTTACTAACTTCAATTATAAATTAGCATATATGCTACTTAACCATAATTCTATATGGTAATATGTGTATCCAACCCCAAGCAACGTCTTTACATATTTACCAACCATTTTCCAAATATAGATATATATCTCTGCACGATATTATGTGTATTTGGCCCTCGGCGTCGAATGTACACATCTACGAATCTTTTATGTCCCAGATAAGGAATCTCAAATCCTTAGGGTTATTATTCAATTAAAATTACATCACTTTCTTTTAGGAGTTATCGAGTATCCTAGCATCACTTGTAATTCTTTGTGCCTTTTTTATAAAACATCATTCTCAAACTCCATATTTTTCTCATATTGGATTTCGCTAGAGTATTTCAATCTTTAGTCTCTATATTAGATACTTGAACATTATTCCTATTAACTAAAACATTGAATATTATAATGTCTCCACTTAACTTTCCATCTCTAGATTTGACCTATCCTTACCAAAAAGGAATAAGGTTAAATATATATATATATATATATATATATAATTACTTAACCTTTCATCATTCTTTTCCTTTAGGATTGAAATTTTAGTTCCACTTGATTATACTGGATACTTTATTTTAATTATCATTCCCTTATTTTATTATTTTTTTGGCCTCATTGTTAACGAACATACTTTAGTCTCTACTCGGAGACTTCAAAATTCTTATAATTCATTATTCTACTTCTTAAGTTAATAAGTCCTTACTAAGAAGGAATAAAATTTATATACACCTATATGGTAGGATGTGTATTCGGTTCTAGGCTTCGATTATATATAATTACCCAAATTCTACCATGCCTCATACATGGGCTCTCTAACTCCTAGTGCTATGCACACTTAGGACTATAATTTTAACTAAAACTTTAAAGCCTTAAATGGAGGCCTAAATGGTCGAATTTGAACATCAAAACAGGGCTTGTCGGGTTCCCCTAATAAAGGCCATATAGCTCTCTGAGTCAACTTCGATTTGAAATATTACGGGGCCCCGTAACTCATCCGATGCCGAAAGTTAGGTCCTCCTTAAGCAACACTGTGCGTCTCAACCATCCAAATTCGAGTGTTCATCAATATATCCAATTTTAAAGATTGAACTCATTTTCGAACATTTTAAATGTTTTGGAATATTATTCTAATGTTCGGTTCACGGTTATGCTTCAATTAAACTAAAAATAAACAAAATCGGGTGCGGTTCAGGGTGCAGAGGCGCGGACTCTGCACAGGGGCACCGACTTCGCTCACGGAGGCATCAACCACATGTGCAGAGGCACCGACCATGCGCCACGGAGGCACCGACTTCCCTCCAAAGGAGTCTTCTCGTCTTCCTACGGCGGAGGCGCCGCCTACTAGGCGCGGAGGCACTGCCCACCAAGCACGGAGGCACCACCTACCAGGCGCGAAGGCACCACCTCAACGTAGAGGCGCTGCCCTCTAGCCTTCTGGGTCGACAGCAGTAGCAAAATTTTGACATAAAACTTAAATTTTTCATAAAATTGATCATGCCAGAGGTTCATATAACACTTGTAAACTAAAGATAAACTCATAAATAACCCAAAAACATCAATATCAAGTCTAGATCTATGATTTTAGACATCAATTTACCCATAATTAAGAATCAAAAGCTTATGAAATAAAAATACAAAAACTTTAATTTAAAATCATCACTCACTAATTTCTCCAGCCGAATCTTGTATTGCTTCTTCTCCAGAATCTAAAATTTTTCTTAGCTTCAGACAACTTCCTCTTCTTTCTCTTCATTTGCTTCTGCCATTTTCATCTTCTTCCTCCCTTTTTCTCTACATCCACCATACTTCTTACTGTAGAGAGCTAATAACTCTCTTTTTTCTTTCTTTGATCCTTCTTCTTTTCTTTCTTTCCTTTCCAATTCATTTACTTTCATTTGTTACATCTTAGTCTTTTCTTTCTTTCCAATTTCACCCTTTAAACTTTATTCAATTATCCCACATATATCAATATTATTCTCATTATTTCTCACATTATTATTATATATATTCTTAACAACTTAAATTACATACCTTAAAATAAAATTTCTATTTAATATCAACTTAACACAATATAATCGATCTCTTAATCATCTATTCAAAAATGATAATTAACTCCAATTAATATTTACTTAATATAATAAATATTCCTTAATTATCATTACTCATAACAATAAAAACAGTAACTCCTAATAACATTAATTTAATATAAGATAGTCAACTTCTTAATTATTGCTTAATCATACCTAATCATCTTTCAAGGACTCGGATGTTACACCCGTATTTCGTGTGTTGGCAGAGAATATAAATTTTATTAAGTTGTTTTATTTGTTTAGAATTCTATTTAATTATTTCTGTTTTAGCCTTTTTATTTCCTAGACTATAAATAGTTAATGCTAGAGTTTGCAGACGATAATCTTTTTAATTATTATCAATCAAATTAAGCTTTGCTTATTCTATTCTCTGAATTAAGAATTATCTCTAGATTGAGATTGCTAATCTTTGGATTGAGATTGTTTGTTCTTTTAAATAATCAACGTGTTTGATTATCACGCTACACGCTTCGTCAGGTGGTATCAGAGCAGGTTTTTCCTAATCGATGGCTAACCTTGATCGTGGTAATGATGGTAACCAATCCCAAGATGGTGATCAGGGATTGTAGGCTGTTTGGAGAGTAATCAAAGAACAGCAACAGAATACCCAAAATATAACCCAGCTATTGGAAGCAATGCAAACCTAATTGCAGACTGTGTTGAGGGTTACCAAATAAGGGCATAAGAATGATGATGGTGAAGAAGGCAGAGGATTTCACCTTGTCAGATCAGTTGTTGATCCCATTCCCAATAATTAGAGGAGGCCGACCAAAGTATATGATGGCACATCAGATGATGAGGCTGACTTCGGGAATATGGCATATGCGGGGAATATGGCACCTGCACATGGAGGATTTGGTGGTAGAAGACAATGGCAACCAAACTACAGAGGGGACGACGAGTATAAACTAAAGGTAGATATACCTAACTTCAGTAGGGATCTTGATATAGAGGATTTTCTTGATTGGTTGACTAAAGTAGATAGGTTCTGTGATTATATTGAGTTACCCGAGGATAGGAAGGTGAAATTTATTGCCTATTGGTTAAAAGGAAGAGCATCAGTTTGGTGGGAAAGGTTGAGATAAACTAGGATGAGAGAGGGTTATGGTTCGGTTCAGACTTGAAGGAGAATAAGGTAATTGTTGTGGCTTAGATTTTTACCTCCAGACCACAATCAATATCTTTTCCATGCTTATTAAAGGTGTACTCAGGGAATAAGGAGTATAACTGAGTATAATACAAAGTTCATATGATTAGCGGCGAGGAACCAATTATCAAAAAGTGAAAATCAACAGGCAGCAAGGTTTTTGAATAGGTTAAAACCAGCTCTTCGAGATAAGATCGGTGTACAGATGGTTTTCAGCGTACAAGAGGCAAAAAATTTAGCCATGAGGGATGAATCACTTATCCAGGAGCAAACTCGAACTACTAATTACAGAAGGTATACGGAGGAGACAACAAGGTTGTATTTGATAAGGGTAAAGTGCCTCAAACCAGTACTGTAAAGACTACCACTATGTGTATTGGGAAAGGTAAGGGTGTGATGGGGGAGAAAAGTGACACTACAGCTCCTACCAAAAATGGTAACCCCTATACTAAAACTTTTGGCATTAAATGCTATAGGTGTGGGGAAATGGGGCATCATTCAAACAAGTGTCCGAAGAGAAAGGCTGTGAATGTGGTAAAGAGAGAGGAAGATGAGGCTGATGATGAGGTGTGTGGACCCGATGGAGATGATGATGACTGTGATTATGATGATTATGATGAGTATGCATATGTGGTGAGGAAACTTATATTGTCACCAAAGAGTATAGATGATACTCAACGCCATAAGCTCTTTCACACTAGATACACTGTGTAGGGGAGTTTATTTGATCTTATCATCGATAGTGGTAGTCAAGAGAACATCATAGGCAGAGATATAGTGTAGAAACTGAAGCTATCGACTGAGAAACATCCTAATCCATATACCATTGGATGGATTAAGGAGGTGGGAAGCATCAAGGTGACAGAGCATTGTAAGGTACCTTTCTCTATTGGTAAATACTGTGATGAGATTTATTATGATGTGGTTGATATGGATGCTTATCGTATACTGTTTGGGCATCCTTGGCAATATGATGTAGATGCCAAGCATATGGGTAAGAAGAATATTTATCAGTTAGTGAAAGGAGGTGTGAAGTATACCTTAGTGCCATTTGCTAAAAAGAACTAACCCAAAGCTTCTAAAGCAGAGGGGAGGAACTTTCTCACCATTATACGTAAACCAACTATATTTATTGGGGAGTGCAAGGAGATGCGTGAGGTTCATTTGTTGGTAGTGAAATGGGAGGCAGGTAGTAGAGAATTAAAGGGACATCAAATTCTAGTGGAGGTGCAGGAATTGTTGGATGAGTTTGGGGATGTGGTGCCCGATGATTTGCCTATGGGTCTACCTCCCATGAGGGATATACAACATCATATTAATTTTGTGCCTAGTGCTACTTTGCCTAATTTACCTCGTTACAGAATAAGCCTAAAGGAGAATGAGATCTTGAGGAAGAAGGTGGAGGAATTATTGCGCAAGGGACACATATAGACTAGTTTGAGTCCATGTCCAATTCCAGTATTATTGACACCAAATAAGGATGGGAGTTGGCAGATGTGTATGAATAGTAGAGCCATTAACAAGATTACCATTTGGTATAGGTTTTTCATTCCGAGACTAGATGACATACTTGATCAGTTAAGTGGGGCCATGGTGTTTAGTAAGATAGATTTAAGGAGTGGCTACCATCAGATTTGAATTCGCCCAAGGGATGAATGGAAAACGGCATTCAAGACAAAGGATAGCTTATTCAAGTGGCTAGTCATGCCTTTCAGTCTCACCAATGCTCCAAGCACATTCATGCGACTTATGAATCAGGTACTACAACCTTTTATAAGTAAATTTATGGTGGTTTGTTTTGATGACATCTTGATTCATAGTAAGTCTAGAGATGAGCATGTAGAATATCTTAGAGAGGTGTTTAGGGTGTTGAAGGAAAACAGACTATATGTTAATTTAAAGAAGTGTGATTTTATGTAAGATAGTTTGTTGTTTTTTGGATATATTATGAGTAGTAATGGGATTAAAGTAGATGAGGTCAAGGTTAAAGCTATTAGGGAGTGGCTTACCCCAAAGAATATGAGTGATGTGAGGAGTTTTCATGGGTTGGCAACTTTCTATAGGAGGTTCATTATGCATTTCAGTTTTATTGTTGCACCTATTACTGAATGTTTAAAGAAAGGTAAATTTCAGTGGGGTGAGGAGCAAGAGAGTAGTTTTGCTTTTATTAATGAGAAGTTAAGTACAACAATTGTTTTAGCATTGCCTAATTTTGAGAAGTTATTTGAGGTGGAGTGTGATGCTAGTGGTGTAGGTGTTGGGGCTGTTCTATCCTAAGAAAAGAGGCCGGTAGCTTTCTTTAGTGAGAAATTGATTGAGGCTAGAAGAAAGTGGGCTACCTATGATAAGGAGTTCTATACTATTGTGAGGGCTTTAAAGACTTAAAAATATTATCTCATTGCTAAGGAGTTTATTTTGTATACTGATCATCAAACTTTGGAGTATTTGAGCACCCAAAAGTATATTAGGAGTGATATGCATGCTAGATGGTCGACTTATATTGAAAAATTTCCTTATAAGCTTATTCATAAGTCGTGGCAGCATAATAGGGTGGCAGATGCTTTAAGTAGACATGTGGCATTGATGAGAACTCTTAGTTAGGAGATAGTAGGTTTTGAAGTATTAAAGGAGTTGTATGTAGATGATGATGATTTCAGTAAAGTTTGGGCTAGTTGTGTGCATAAACAGCCTTGTGATGATTTTTACATTCAATATGGTTTTCTTATGAAGAGTGGGCAACTGTGTCTACCTCACACATCTCTTCGTAAGAAGGTCATTCAGAATTTATATGGTGGTGGTTTAGCGAGTCATTTTGGTAAAGATAAGACTATTGAGGCTGTGAAGGAGAGGCACTATTGGCCTAGGTGGAGCAAGGATGTCACTAACCTAGTGGCTAGGTGTTATGTTTGTCAGAAGGCCAAAGGACATACTGAAAATACAGGGTTATACATGCTATTACTAGTTCCTGATGCTATTTGGGAGGATCTTTCGATGGACTTTATGTTGGGTTTAATGTGAACTCAACGATGTATGGATTCTGTATTTATTATAGTGGATAGGTTCTCTAAGATGGTGCATTTCTTGCCATGTAAGAAGACTGCAGATGCATCATCTACAGCCAAACTATTCTTAAAGGAGGTTGTAAGATTGCATAGGGTGCCAAAGGGTATCACTTTTGATCGTGATACCAAGTTCCTTAGCCAATTCTGAATGACTCTTTGGAAGATATTTAATTCTTCTTTGAACTTCAGTAGTACAGCACATCCACAGATAGATGGACAAACACAGGTGGTGAAAATAAGACATTGGGTAATCTGATTCGGAGTATTTGTATGGATCGACCTAAGTAATGGGACTTTACTATAGCATAAGCGGAGTTTGCCTACAACAACGCTGTTCATAGTGCTATAAGTAAATCTCCATTCTCTATTGTGTATATGAAATGTCCTAACCATGTTTTGGACTTAGTGAAGCTTCTAAAGGTGCCTGGTCTTAGTGTGGCGGCTAGTGACTTAGCAAAGCAGGTTCAAGAGGTGCAAACGGATGTTAGAAACAAGTTGAAGCAAGCTAATGCTAAGTACAAGATTGAGGTAGATAAACATAGGCATTTCAAGGTCTTTGATGTAGAAGATGAGGTTTTGGTGTTCATTAGCACAATAAGGATACAAGGTGGACATAACAAGCTGCAACAACGTAAGTATATACCTTACAAGGTGGTTCGGAAGATCAATAATAATGCTTATATTATTGATTTACCGGCATAGATGGGGATCTCAAAGATATTCAATGTTGCAGACATCACCTTATTTCAGCTAGATATGAGCCTTCAGTATCCAGAAAATCACTCGAGGTCGAGTTCTTTGCGAGTGGAGGTGAATGATGAGGACACGATACATACCCGTGTATCATCCAACACGCCCGTGTCTTAGATGCTGAGAATGGATAGAGAGGTACACGGTATAAGCTACAGCCGTGTAAGGAACCGTATTTTGTACTGCCATATTTTTATGTTTCAAATATGTCCGTGCCCCAAAATACGCCCGTATCTTTTGGGACACGCCCGTGTTTTGTGTGCTGGAAAAGAATACGAATTTTATTAAGTTGTTTTATTTTGTTTGGGATTCTATTTAATTATTTTTATTTTATCCTTTTTATTTCCTAGACTATAAATAGTTAATGCTAGGGTTTGTAGATGATAATCATTTCAATTATTATCAATCAAATTAAGTTTTTCTTATTCTTTTCTCTAGATTGAGAATTATCTCTGGATTGAGAATTATCTCTGAATTGAGATTGCTAATCTCTGGATTGAGATTGTTTGTTCCTTTAAATTATCAACGTGTTTAATTATCAAGCTACATATTGCGTCACTTACAAACCTTGTCCATATGGCCTAATTAATTACACTTGTTGCATTTTGCATTTGTTCTCCACCAATACTTCATTTATGAATGATTTTCTTTTCTATAATAAGGACAATGTGGGAAGTCTCGAGTTGATTTGCTATTTTTATTTCCAATTTTTTTTTTGAAATTTGGCCATCAAAGCACCTTTTATAGAGTTGTCTTGTCTTATAAGCCTCCTTTGTTCTTGTGCCTGCAAAGTATTTAACAACTCTGCCAAGGTATTACTTGACGAATCCTTAGCATTCTCCAATGAAGAAATTGTTGCTTCAAATTTTTGATACACTGTAACAAGAATTTTTTACATAATTCTATTAATTATAAAATTTATATCAAGTAATCCCACCTTGTTGACAATGCTTAGAAGTCTATCAAAGTACTCCTTGATTGTTTCTGACTCCTTCATCTTCTGCATTTCAAATTCTCTTATCAAATTTAGTGCTTATATGTTATTTATTCTCTCATTGCCTTCGTACTCTTCCTTGATACAATCCCAAATTGCTTTGGCTGTTTTTAGGGTCATTGTTCTGTTAAAGATTGTTGATAAGACAGCTAAAAACAAACATGATTTTGCCTCTTTTCTTTGTGATTTTTTAGTTAAGCAAATGTTGGATTGTTAGGCAAAGAAGGAATCTTATAGTCCTCTTCTACTGCGTCCCAAAGATTATTTGCATCTAAATATGCTTTTATTTTAACTGCCCAACTATGATAGTTCTCTCCATCAAATACAGGTGGAGCTATAGTAGTAAAAGGTGTTTTTAAAGTCATTATTTTTATAGAAATTTTTTTTTATGTGTTTATATGGGGTATAATAAAGATTGTTTGGTGGGTTATAAGTTTAGTGTTTTGGGATTTTAGTTTTGATTTCACAGATCCCTCAAGAAAAAGGGCTCTAATACTACTATGTTAATATTTTGAAACTAAAAGAACACTCAAAAATATTTATGGAGGCTGAACTTATTTTCTTTCATTGATAATACTTCAATTTATACAAGAAAATTCAACAAACAAATCAAAACAAACTCCTACATATCAACTAAGATAAAATAATATTCAAACTAAAATTCAAAAAAAACTTGAAACATTCAAATATAACTAAATCAGATTTGAAATTTTATTGTTATGATTTGCTGAGCTGTTAGCAAAAGATGCAGGAAATCCTTCAGGAACAAAACAAGAAAGCATTTTCATATTAAGTACTGAAGTCAATGTGGAATCCATTTCATTTCAATTCATAGACAGGTTGAAACATAATCTTGGCCTTGGGGGTCATAAAGAGAGCACCGCAATCTCAGAATTATGAGTGGAGCACATGCAGCAAGTTCTTCTCCATTTTTGGTTTTGTTATTGCACAGTATCCCTTGACGTCCCTTTTACTTCTAGCAAAAATGTTGTTGTTCCTGCTTCCTGATGCGGGGCGTTTTTGGGCCTATGCAAGCCATAAAATAGTTGAGCCTGAGAATGACGATTTCGACTGTATTTATTTAGTTTTGAATTTCTTTTAGGATAATTATTTAATTAGTGTTAATTATTTAGGATTTTATTTTATTTTATTTTATTTTTATCTTATTAGTTTTCTAGTTTAATTAGGATTCTAACTAGGGTTAGATAATTTTACTATAAATGTGTAATGTTAGAGTTTTTGTAGACAGACTATCATTTAATTATTATCAATTAAACAGGCTTTTGCTTATTTATTTTCTCTGGATTGAGAATTGTCTCTGGATTGAGATTGTTAATCTCTGGATTGAGATTGTGGTTCCTCTTTTATAATCAACATGTTTGATTATCACGCTACACGCTGCGTCAATTTCATTGGAAACGGGCCAAAGATCAAAACTCACTAGCTTTGCTTGAGTTGTGATGTCCATTATTTTTCAATTAAATTCCATCGTTTAGGCGTCGAAAAACGTATTTTTGTGTTTTTTTGAACTTTTTTTTTTAATTTCCTATTTCTATTAAGATTCTATTTAGAATTTTCTATTTAAGGATTTTTTATTTTTTTGGAAGACAGTTTTTGATGTTTAATTGATTTCTTGATTATTTCAAAATTATTTTAAAATTGCAGGTTATAAAAAATTATTTTCGGAGCGAATTAACATATTACAATATTTATCTAATTCAGACTTCTGCTACGTCATGCACCGAACTCAGTCTAGGAGAAAAGTTCCAACCTGCCATCTGTTCTAGGTCATGACCATTGGATCTCATGCTGGCTTCTTTGAATTTGATGAAAAACATAGATGACCAGTAATCTCTTGCCAAATTCTTCAGGCCAAAAAAGTCACTTCAGAATCACACTTAATTAAAAACTAGTTCAAAGGAATCTAATAATATTTACACCTACCGTTTTCATCAGCTGCAACAACTCATTAATTGCCTTATTGAAGAGATAAGAGTGTGCTAGATCAGTGGTGGTTAATATTTCTTTGCTAGAACTTATTTCTGTGGCTAAATATTTAATTATAAAATTTTATATAT